>QOKR01001027.1:0-15759 GCA_016880985.1 Phytophthora idaei | reverse complement strand
GCAACGAAACGCTTTCGCCGACAGAAGGCTGTCCAGAAGAAGAAGCGTCCCGCTGCGAACACAGACGCACCCCGGAAGAAGAGAGCTGCAGAGAGCGATAACCAGTAAAGCCGTGTTTAAATGTTCACAGCAAATCAAGATCGGTCTTATCGCCAGGATTTCACCAGGTGTTTAAACTTATGTGGTGCACATAATGTTTTTTTCGTCAGTTGAAACGCCGCAATTTGAACGTGTTTCGCACCGAATCAGGGTAAAACGATACCACCAATCGATTCTACGCGTCGAAATACATCTATTTGGACGAAAAAGCAAAAACACATTTTTTGAAATTTGATCCGGGTTGCTTCGCGCCAACGGCCATCCTGCTCGCCACACTTGTCATCTGAGGTCGAGCGATGGCTCAAAATGGAGCTAAGATGCAGGGCGACACCGTAGGCATAATAACACGAAACGCGTACTTAGGCGTTAAGACCGAAAATGTTCTGCGTTGTCTCATTTATTAGCCACATGGCGCCTCTGCAAACGAGCTTAATGCTCCGCCGGGATCTCCGAACCGTGGCTAGCAAAAAGCTTAGCAACGCCAGACCTCCTGTCAAGCAACTGCAATATCTATTTGTCAGTTTAACTTGTCTAAACGATCATGATCGCTCTCAACTTCTTCTTTGGATCGTTGTGCACGATGTTCTCGTCTCTTATCTGTTCTTGGCCAGGGCCTTGAGGATATTTAGGACCTCTTTCTCCGTGTTCGTGAGTTCGTCGCCGTTCTTTGCAGCCTTGACCGCTTTCGTGACCTTCTCTTTCGAAAGGCCCTTTAGAGTTTCGGCGGTGTTCGCTCTCTCGATGACATCGTCGAGGAACGCCCACTTAATTCGCTCTTCTTCATCGGCTGCCAAGCCGACATCATCTTGACCTGTGACCCGAAGGAATCTCTTCCGGGAGTCACTACTGATCAAAGCATCGGCCGCGAAGTCGGGAGAGGTCTTCGACAAGAGCTGGGACTCGTCGGCACTCGTGAACGCTGCGACGACACTGCTGCGAGCTAAGACCGCGACGGCAAGTGCAACGTAGAATATACTGCGCATGATTGTGGCGAGGGCTTCTGCTAGAAGGAGGGGCCTTGTGGTCTTGAAAGCGAAATGTAATGTGACAGCCAACCATCCCTAAGTCTGTACCAGCCAAGTGGCCAACACGCTCACGTCCCCTCCATCAGTGCGACGCATAACAGTAGTAGCTGGGAGCAACGCACTGGGATTGTGTTACCGACTCTATCTGAATGTTTTTGTTTTCCAAGTTTACACCTTTGCCGAAGCAAAGTGAGACATCAAGCAATGGAAAGATATATATTACCCGTCTATAACCGCCAAAATAGTTTTGGGTTAGATTTTAAAAAACCTGTCGAAATCTGCGTCCATTAGGACTGCTCTGAAAAATGGTATATCGGCTGACGAGTATAAGGCTGCCAAAGCCCTCTTGAGCTTGTCAAAGTCAGATTAAGAGACGAGAGGATCGTGCACGACGATTCAGGGAAGAAGTTGAGAGCGACCAATGATCGTTTACGTTTCTTAAACAAAGTAAACTGACAAATAGAGATTGCAGTGGTTTGGAACGCTTTGCGGATGACAGTTCGTCAGTAAAATCTCTGATTAGCACATCAAAAACCGTGGTTTTCTTCACCAGCGTTCTCGTCTTGGTCATTATCGTCAACAGTTGGCCCCTGAATAGGACCCGTCCGGTGATTGAATTGCTGACTCCGGAGCATTAAGCTCGTTTGCAAAGTGGCCATGTGGCTCGTAAATGCTAAATGGTTGCTTCGACACTGCGAAATTTGCGTCGGGACCCCGTTCAAGTTAGAGATAATCAGGTTGAACGAGGAACGCTGACATTCTTGTACCAAAGTCCGTGCCCTCTTCAATCTTCCGCAACAGCTAAAGGTGCCTTGGTATCCCCCCACAAACGCAGCGAATGTCGAAAACATGTTTCATGTTTCAGAGCGGAGAATGTTGGGAATGTGAGAGAGACACTCCTGTAGCGTGACAAGCAACCGACCGATATCCTCATCGAGCTCAACCTGACCATTCACGGTGCACGACATTTATAGGCAGGTGATTCATGAGCTCAGAGTTCCACGAAAGCTTGAACAAACTGAACGTTCTCGCCATCATACACATCCCGACAATCATTTATTAGGTTCTTGAAAGACTGCACGATTACATTCTCAGTTGGTGTTCGAACAAACACTAACTACACTGCTAAGATTCCTGTTTGCAAACTGTTTGTTAGTGTATTGCAAATTCAGCTTACATGTTAGTGGAGTTAGTGTCAACTGTAGGCTAGTAAAGTACGTTGTTTACATGTAAGATTCAAATCATCAACCAGGCCGAGCTAGAACTCAATGGTGAGAGCCAGAAACACAGCAAAGCCGACGGCGTAGGCACCACAATAAGCCAACTAGTTATATTATTGGCGCTAATCCATCTTACTGAAAGAAGATTCGCCAGTGGCGGTGAAATCATGGAGCGACTTGCCTAGAATTATACAAGCACAAACAGACAAACCAGTTTGAAAACATCGCTAACAGTTAGTGTGTAGTAAGAATCACAAAAATGTCTGCGGAGCACACTATTCTCAGTGCTTATCCCCGTTTGTGGATCTTCTCCAGACAATGCTGCATGCTGCCAAGCAGTCTCGACGCCTCAAAACGGAGAAGTTGGAATCCAAGTCACGCAAAGTCTCGCGTTGTAAGATCTGCTGGAATTGTTTGAGCAGTTGCAGCGATTGCTCAATGCCCCTGATGGAGTCAAAGCTCACGTCAATAAGTAGCTGCAGCGAGGCCTCGAGATCGGCCATTTGAATGTTAAACTCGACGTAGCCACGATAGAAGTGGATGTGGAAGTCGAACAGGCCATACTTGTGAGATCGAAACTCTCGAAAATTAAAAGACGCATACAACGCGTCCATGCCTTCAAGAGAATACTGAGCCAATGCACGTAAGTGGTAAATTGTGCGGATGGGAAATGCACTCGCTTCTGCGCTCGACCAAAAGAGCCGACTCACCTGAGAATTTGCTACACGACCGAACCCCCTCTTCAACGAGCGTTTCGCGTGCACCGACACTCGGTTATTGTGCGCTGCAGCATCAGGCTTGCTCGTTCTTGTTGTCGTCACCTTCACCGTCACTAACGCTGTCTGGTCTGCCTTCGTTAAGAGCTCCGTTAGAGTATTTGCAGACTCGATTTCAATTGAACTCGACGCTGCAACTAGCACCTAAATAAACGACATGTTTCAACGTTGAGCACGCTAACTGTACATGTAAATAACTCTGTTCAGTTCTGTTTCCTACCTAAGAGATCAATACACTAGAGCTTTTGCGGAGCAGTCGCTCGCCTCGCGCACTGGCCAGCCAGGCTCCTACATCGGCAGCACTCGGGCGTAGCTTCGGGTTGCGTGACACGCACGCTGCGATCAAATGCGTGATAGGCAACGGACAGTCAGACGAGAGCTGCGGACGAAGCCCGTCATCGATGATGCGACGCATCAAGCGCAGAGGATGTTGTACAAAGCGCTCGGAAAGAGAATTTGGGTCGTGATACGGTAGAGTGCACGTGTCCAGCTCGCTGAGAAGTACACCAAGCGAGTAGATGTCCACTTTCTCACTGTAATCCTCGCCCAGCAGCAATTCCGGTGCAGTCCACGATAACGTACCAGCTGCAGCCGTCGCTGTGAGGTTTGTTTCGTCGTCGTTGCCGCTGCATTTGCGTCGACTAATGCCAAAGTCACACAGTTTGGCATCCAGAGAAGACGAGAGCAGCACGTTGCGTGATTTAACATCACGATGCAACACCATGGGAGCTAGCGCGTGCAAATAGGCCAGTGCACTCGTGACAGCTTGAGCGATTGCCAGTTTTTGCTTGGACCACGTGAAGTGACTGGAATGGATCGAGTGAATCAAACCGCCGGCAAACGACCCCGAGGATGCCGCTGCAACGGCGACAGCTTCGTCCACCTGTGGCAATCCGCCAGATATTGAGCTGGAGCGCTTTACAATCGTGTTACCGGAGCTTATTGGAGCTGTTGGCGTGGTATTGTTAACGCGTTGCTGCGCTAGAAAATGCTGCAAGTCGCCACCTTCCATGTATTCCTGCACCATGACCACGTGCTCCAGAGTGTTCCACGCAATGCCGTTCAGAGCCACGATGTGAGGGTGTTTCAACTGCGCCATGAGGTAGATTTCCGCCAGGAACATCTCTATTTCATGTAACAAACGACGCTTTTCCGGCACCAATTGCTTGAGTGCAACCTGTGTGTTGCTGTGAAGAGCCAGCCAAATTTCACCAGTAGTGCCTCGAGAGAGCGGTCGGAGCAGTTGCAGTTCGCCCATTGGGATGCGTAGACGACGAATCTTGCGGTGAGACTCGAACAGACGGAAGCTTCGAATGGCCATCTCGTTCTTTCGCGCTGTAGCATCATCAGGGGTGGAATCTTTACTCTTCACGTCTTGTAGGGGCGTTTCAGTGTCACTTTGCAGCGGATTTATTCGTGTGTTGGACGCTAAGGGGTCAAACGCAGACGCTGACAAGCCGATAGTCGCGTCAAAATGCTCGAATGCCGCAGCATTCTGGATTCCTTCGTCGTAGCTCAGAGACGTCTCCGAATCTCTGATCGACGCTCGAGAGCTGTACGCGCTGCCGTCGCTGTCCAGACTGGAAGACGACGAATAGGACGAGGATCGATGCTGTCGACCCGTTCCCGTTCTATGGGAGCTTCGAGAACGCCCTTTACCTTTGCGTTTCGGCACCAGGAACGCCTCCACTACGCCGTTATCAAATAAATGACGATTTTCACGCATAAACAGATCCACTTCTCGTCGTGCTTCATCGCGTAATGCAGACTTGTAGCGGTAGACCGCAACAGTACCGAATGTTACGAAGGTGACGATGCACAGCGGCACTAAGAGCCACGTCTTGTCCTGTTTGTGATCTGCCGCATACTTGGTAAGCCATGCGGACGCCACTTCACCAGGCTCCGGCGAGCAGAACTTGGACTGGTTCACTAAATTATACGGTGCACATGGGATCACCATTGCCGGGGTCAGTGGACACTGAGTGTACGCCACCTCAAAGTCCGTCGTGTGCAGTGCAAAGATCAAATTGGGCTTTCCATCTGTGTCCACATAGACATGACGTTGCACTGTCACTTCAGGTAGAGTATCAGCTTCTCCGCCGTCTCCCCAGACCGCTGCATATGCCGGTGCCGACATGTCTTCAGCTGCGTCCACAGCGCATTGGACCGCTCTGGAGAGCTGTAAAGCCTTGCAGTTAAGTGACCGATGGAAGATCATCCCATCTGGTAGTACGCACTCTCTCAGTTGACAACCGGCACGCTCGAAGGCCTTGGGAGGCACCACCAGCTCTGCCATGGAGCGGCCGCAACGCGTGTAGACTTTGGCCAGTGTGTGTGTGGGCGTCAGCACGTAGCCAGCATCCCAGAGGAAGGCACGCTGAAGTAGGCCCGGCAAGTCGCCCCATGAGAGTGAATTGGAACTGAGTTGCTGCCGTAGCGCGCTGGGCAGCGCGTCTCCGCTGACGTCCGAGAGCTGCGCGGTATCATCCAGCTCAGTGTTGAGCACGTAATACTGCTGGGCGAAGTCGGAGTGCAAACCGGTGAGCTCGAAATTTGTATCCACGGGTACGTCGATGGAGGACGCAGTCTGCAGTGTCGCGGACACCAGCAGTATGAGCAGCGCTGCCAGCGGCGACATCGCCGATATTTGAGGATGTGGTACTGAATTGTTCTGTTGAAACGGCGAAACCATTGGACGGAAATGAAGATTTTGAGTGGACTTTTGGCCAATTATAGAGTGGATCCTGGGTTGAAATTCACATGAACATTTGAAGCTTTTCAGTTTTAGAAGCTTCAAATGCACCTGTGGAACCGCTCTGTCGTCCACAAGAGAGTATCACAACAGGGCAGGCACTACCAACTTTTTTACAGGTGAAGGATGCTCATGTAATAGACTTCAATGCGCTTTGCGCTAGTTGGTTGGAATTTCGCTACACGTTCGCTCATTATGATAGGTATACTGTATGGGTGAAAGCTGTATGGGGACAAGAAAAGTGAAGCCTCGCCATGGTATCCATTTGTCTGCGACTGCGTGCAATCGTCACAGGAGCGAGGTGCAAACGTCCTCCGATTCGGCCCGAAGGACCAACTAGAGTTTTTATGGAGCTAAAATAGAAACACCAACACTGCAGTGGTACAGGTCTATATCGACGTTCCCTATGACAGCGTAAGCTTTACAGACTTACACACCGTGTGCAGACGTTGCAGCGTGCACTGTGCGAGCTCACTTAACGTGTGCCGACGCGGGAGCGTGCGCTTGTTCCACTTGTTGGCGCCCGGAAGGCACACAGCAAGGAATACCTACTGCAGTTTTATATGTACATATAAGTAAATATTCAATACATCGCCTCGCCATTTTGTTGCTTTTTATCGTTTTTAACTCCTACTTATATTGCATATAATCGCTAGTAATCCTAAAAAAGTTAATAACCCCCTAAAAACCAACTCTAGGATCAAACCGAGCGTCTTCCCAATCAGCGCTGGCGATCTCGCTGAATAGCAATCATCGCGCAGCCCAAGCAGCCCGGCGCTGCACGCTACAAACTGCACTTTTTTGCTGCTTGGTGTACGGCAGCGATGATCGAGCTCCACGAATGTCGCCTTACATTAGAAAAGCACCAGTTCTCCCATCCCGTCGGAATGCTCCACTGCTCGTTGCGGCACGTTGCTGTGGTATGCGCGGCAGCAAAAAGCGGAAGCTATAGATACTGTCGTTTATTCACTGCTGTCGCGCCGCCGAAATGCGGCAACGATGCAAGCCAAATCCTTCATGACTGAATGAGTGGAACAGCGTACCGGTGCAATTTCGCAAACAATGCCTCCTGCGAAAACCTGCGTTATACGATGCCTCGGCTAAGATTGCGATTCAACTTGTGGACGCTCAGTATGTTTTCGTACTGTTTCATCACCTCGCTTTTCACATTCCCTGTCATTTCCGATCGCAAATCAAGTCACATATGGCAGCTCAATTCTGCTTGGTGGTGAGCCATGTGCTACACATCCGGCCGCCCCATAGTGAAAGCAAGTCCAGCGTATGTCAAGAAGCCTTAGGCCTGCAGGACGCACACTGCCGGGCCTCGGGTGACGCTCCATTCGCGAAACCTCCCCAAGCAGCTCAAACCTCCGCCATGTCGACGACCACCAAGTCCCCTATTGCACTGACCGCCCAGCCATACATCTGCGGAGGCTCGGCCGCCGTGTTCGCCGCCGTGGCCATCCACCCCATTGATCTGGTTAAGGTGCACCTGCAGCTGGCCGGCCAAACAGGCTCCAACGTCACCGGCCTGGGTGTGGCCCGCTCCGTTGTGGCCAAGGAGGGCATCACCGGCCTATACACCGGCCTGTCGGCCGCTGTGGCGCGTCAGATGGTCTACGGCACGGCCCGCCTCGGCATGCATCGCGCCTTCTCCGACAAGATGATCGCGCGCCGCGTCGCCAACGGCGAGAGCGCTTCGCTTCCGCTGGCGATCAAGTCCGCGTCCGCCATTGTGACTGGCGGCATTGCCGCCACGCTCGGCTGCCCCATGGACGTGGCCCTCGTGCGCATGCAGGCTGACACGCTGGCCAAGGCCAACGAAGCGCGCGGCTACAAGAACGTGTTCGACGCCATCTTCAAGATCGCCGGAACCGAGGGCGTGGCCACATTGTGGCGTGGCAGCATCCCGCTTGTGGCCCGTGGCGCCGCTATGAACCTGGGTATGATGGCCTCGTACGACCAGGCCAAGGAGATGATCTCGGCCCAGTACGGCCACGGGTTCGTCACCAACATTGGCGCCAGCGCCGTGTCCGGCTTCGCATGCGGCTTCACGTCATTGCCCTTCGACCTGGTAAAGTCTCGCCTTATGAACATGAAGGTAGACCCTACTACGGGCAAGAACCCGTACTCGGGCGTGACTGACTGTTTTAAGCAGATCATTACCAAGGAGGGCCCGTCCAAGCTCTGGCGCGGGTACTGGACTTACTACACTCGCTGCGCGCCCAACGCTATGATCGTGCTTCTGGTCGTTGAGCAGCTCAACGCCGTGTACAAGAAGGCCTTCCTCGATTAGAATATCATTTTAGAGTCTTCCAAACCTTTCAAGTCCAGCGCTGCGTTGCGAATCGCCCAACGCCTATAGATTTTTGCACGGTGCGTCTATCGCACCTTGGGGCGAGCGCATCGGGTGTATTAACGTATGGAGCAACCCAACCCAGCTAGGCAGGCGTTCGTATCCTGGAGCGCAACGCAGCAAGCATGATGCGGATATAAAATAACATGTTTATTCACCACAAAAATCGCGTTACAACTTCGGTCGACCCGCACAGCTGCAATAGGTTCTGGATGTCCGTTTCCATGCTCTGGGGTAAATCACGGGGGCCATAGCGTTTGAAAAGTTGACCGTCGCGGCTAACAAGGAACTTGACAAAGTTGTTCTCGATGAATGCGTTTGCTGCAGATTTGGCAGCTCCAGCCTGTCGCGTCTTGCAGAAGAGCATTGCGTCGCGTGCATTCGGGCCGTTCACGTCGCGCGTGGCAAGTACCGGGAAGCGAACTCCAAATAGTTCTTGAAAATGCTCAACGAGTTCCTCGTCGTTGTCAAATTCTGCGTCTCCGAACTGGGCGCTAGGGAACGCTACCACCTTCAGACCGGCGTCCCCGTATTTCAACGACAACTCCGCAAGCTGCAGAAGCTGCTCTGCGTTCGTGTTGCAGGAACCGCTAGTCACGTTCGTCAGCAAGGCGACGTGGCCACGCAGCTCCGACAGGCAAAAGGTATTGCCACTTGCGTCTGTATCCCGAAGCGAGTACAGCGAAGCCGTGGGGGTTGCGAAGGAGAGGATGGCAGGGTGTGTTTCCAAGAACGCTGCACCAGCATCCAATAGCGCGAGAAGCCACTGCTCCTGCTCAGGTTTACTCTGCAGAACGAGAATCTCCACAGTGTCGTTGCTTCCGTAATTGCCACCGTCCGTGCGAATTTTCAGAGCGTAGCATGGAGTCTCGTTACCCATTGGCGCGTAGTACTCCACGGTTGCTGTAGGAAGCTCCACACGCGTGAGATCGCGTCTGGCCACGTCCGTCTCGAACAGCACAAACGAGTGGTGCTTCGTCTTGTTCACTACAGCATAGCAACGGCTCATCTTCGACCCGATTCCAAGTAGGTTTCGCACGTGAATTCTCCCAGATTTACGCTGGACAAACCCTGCGCGAGTTGCGCCGTCCGTCACCGCCCACACAAAGAGCGAATGTTCACGTTGTTGTGTCGGCTTATTGAGCGGTTGGAGCCGTTGTACGGGCAAGACGATGGTACCTGGCCGGGAAATCGTTGAGGTATCAACAGTAGCAGAGACTACAAGTGCATCCGGAATCGGGACAACCGCGGTGGCTCCAGGGGCTACTAGCTCGTAGTAGCTGTCATCTAGCACATAGAGCTCTTCGAGAGGTTCATCGTCGGCGTTTGGCACCTCGTGTGCCGGCGATAGAAACCCACTGAGTATTAGTCCTTCTGCCAGTTGCTGGGCGTCGCGGAGAAAGTTGTTGGCCGCACGGGACAGCAACAGGTACTTCAGGATGGCCTTCAGAAGCTTGCGACCTTGTATGAATGTCCCCTGCCCAGCCCTCGCTAGATGGAGCGGATGCTGCCACCAATGCTTCCGTTGCTCGAACATATGAAGACGCACTTTCGGTGTCAGCAAGTACGTTGCGACCATGTCAATCTGCGCCTTGAGCTCCGATGACAGCAAATGGAAACGTTGCAGTCGACGAAATACACGGCCTTCCACCGCTACAGAGGGAGCCAGAGACGAGCTTTCGGTATTCACAGTAGGAGGAGTGGCAACGGATGAAGATGACATCGCAGTCACAAAAGACGGTTCTCGTTCCAAGCGCTCGCGCTCGATCCGCTCCGTTTCTCGAGCGCTTTCGGCCAAGGCTGTCATGCTATGCGCTGCGCTCATCGTGGTAAATTGGATAGTGAAAGTAAAACTTTGTAGCTCCAACCTAACGGTGTGGTCTTCATTGGGTGCCGATCCCCTTCTCGTATTGAAGATGGCGCCAATATACTATTAAAATAGTACTGATTTGTGTTTTGACTTGCTTCGACTAGTATTTTAAACGACCACTGAAACAAGTTGAAGTTTGACTCTCACTCTTTATGATTTTTTGCAACTTCGTTGACCCCCCCCCCCCCTGCAATTGCTGACTTTGCTATTACAAAAAAGTACCAATAAAAATCGATGAATGAGCTACGCAGCAAGTGCTCGCCAGCATGGTCTCCACTTATGGCGCGGTCACAGCAACGGCCACGTCTGCCGACTTGACGGCCTCCTCCTTGGGTGCGACCTCCTCGGTCGTGGGAGCAGCCTCTTCCTTCTTCTCGGTCTTGTCCTCCTCCGTAGCAGTATCCTTCTTCTCAGTTGTCTCCTCGTCGGACTTGGCCGATGCAACCTCCTCCTTGGTTTCTTCCTCCGCCTTCTCCGGCTCAGGCACCTTGGCCAGCAGCTCCTTAATGTCCTCTTCGAAGGACAGCGGGAGATCCTTCGGCGCATAACGCTTGAACGGCTGGCCGTTGCGGTCAACCAAGAACTTGGTGAAGTTCCACTTGATGTAGTTTCCGAACGTGCCGGGCAGCTTCGCCTTCAGGTACGTGAACACCGGGCGAGCGTTCGATCCGTTCACGTCGTGCTTCTCGAACAGCGGGAACGTCACATTGTACTGCTTCACAAACTCGAGAATCTCCTCGTGCGTGCCAGGCTCCTGGCCAGCGAACTGGTTGCACGGGAACGCCAGCACCTCCAGACCCTCGTCCTTGTACTTCTCGTACAGCTGCTGCAGCTCTGGGTAGTTTGTCGGCGTCAGGCCACACTTGCTCGACACGTTGACTACCAGCACCACCTTGCCCTTGTAGTCCTCCATGCCCACCTCCTTCTTGTCCATGTCGAAGTCCTTGAGTTCGTAGAACGACTTGGCCTCCTCGGCCGCAAGGTTGTACACTTCGCGGTACTGCACACTGACGTTCAACAGCGTGTTAAGGAAAGCTTCCTGGTCCTCCTTCGTCACCAAGTTCAGCAGCTCGAACTTATCGCCATACACGAGCTTCACGCCGAACTGGAAGTGAGCGTTGTCGTACTGGACGAAGCCATCGGCAGCAGAATACTCGGCGACGGCTGCACGAGCCACGTCGGACTCGAAGAAGTAGATCTTGTTCGTCTTCTCGTTGGCCACGACGTACACGTCTTTGCCCTGCGTGAAGGCTGAGAAGACGCCAGCCTTACGCTTCAGCTGCGACGCGTAGATGGCGCCGTCCACCACTTTCCACACCGTCGTGTCCTTGGACTCCGTGATGGCCTCGGGAACCGGAACGAACAGCTCGCTGTCCGTCACAAACTCCTTGGGAGCCTCGGCCAGGTAGTTTTTGACGCGGTCCTTGTATGAGGTGATGAATCCCGACAGTACCAGCGCCTCAGCGATCTCTTTAGCACGTGCACGGTACGGGGAGGGCTTTTCCACCTTCTTCTCTTTCTTTTTATCCTCCTTCTTGGACTCCTTGGGGGCCTCCTCCGTCTTGGCGGCTTCGGCTTCCTCCTTCGGAGCTTCTTCCTCAGCCTTGGGGACCTCCTCTTCAGTCTTGGGAGCCTCGTCTTCAGCTTTAGGGGCTTCTTCTTCGGCCTTGGGAGCCTCTTTCTGCTCCGTGGCAGCCTCTTCCTTCTTCTCAGGCTCAGCGGGGGTCACTTCCTCCTCGGGCGTGAGCCACTTGTCCAAGAAGTCCACGAGTTCCTTGCCGCGCACGCTCTGCGGCACCTTGACGAGCGCCGAGTGGTGCACTGTGAAGATCTCGGCTTTCTTCTCGGTCAGAAACGTCTGCGCTTCCGCCGTCTGCTCGCGCAGGTCCTCGGCGAGAGCGTTGAACGCGGCCTGTCGGGCGAATACGCGGCCTTGCAGTTTACTCATGCTTTATCGGGGGTTTCTTGGATTGGGGTGTGTTCTTGCTTGCAACTTGCCGAATGAGGCCTTTTCTCCGGAGCGAACGTGTACACAAACGTACACCTACGTGTATACTTCAGCAACCCATCAAAGCCTGGAAGCAGACGAGGCGACATTCAGAATAGATTCTTGGAGGTGACGTGTGACCGCGCTCAGGCTTCTTTCTTCATTGTCTCCAGATTATGAACGAGATCACGACGATATTAAGTGAAATAGTCAAACTCGTTTACGAAGGTATTATATTAAATGTCGAAGGTGAGAACACTACGTACCCTGCGACAAGTGTAGCTATGTTGCATAGCCGAGTCTTTCTACGAACCTTCACTTTTTCAGCACCGCGGTTGCAGCGTTGAGGCATCGCCGGCGGCGCGCACCGGCTCCCGCGCTGACACGAGCAACGCGCTGTCCGATTGATTGGCGCGCGTCGGCCAAGTTGGCCGCCAACGGCCGTTCGCGTTGAGTTAGGAGCGGCAGCACCGCGTTGCCAACGAGCAACAACGATGACAGCTCGGACCGTCACGTCACACGCACATTTAAGTCGCCAGATGAGTTCGGGTAGTGTTTATACAGTATACAACAGTATACCGTATACATGTTGAGCAGCTGCTCGTCCATTGCATCTTGCCCACCACGCGCCGTCTTTCCCTGGGCGCGTGCTGCCTTGAACGAGCTCCAGGTGCGTTGCTACTTCTTCTGAGAAGTTCTGCCGCCATACGTGGCGATAGGCGCCTTGGAGTCCATGGAGACGATTCGACTTGGGCACCATTGCGCCAAAAATGGTGCGCATGCCTGCCGGTAACTTCAACATGCGACTTGCAAGCCTTCCGCCTATTGGTTGGGTTTCTCTCCGCTGCCATTCCAGTTCGCCACCCACCGAGTCTGCATCATTTGTAGCTTTATCAGGTGAGAGATAGTCTGCTCGCTGGACAAGAAGCTAGCTAGCGCGCGTGAGCGCAACGCAAGCGAGGAGGCGGCTGGGATTTAGCGTCGCAAACAAAAGTGGAGGCAGCCCGCAGCGTGTCGTTGTCGGCGAGTTTATTCGCGCCAGGGAATGATGAATAACCTGGTGCTGATTGCGGCAATGCAGATCCCGCACAACCCAGTCTTGACGACGGAGGAAGCTCCGTTTGGCAACCTACACGACGCTACCAGTCATTCTTGAACAAGATCGATTCAACAATCTCACTATCCGGGAGTTTCCTCCGAGCCAGCAACGGCAGTGAATCAACGGGCGGTTGAAGTTGTTGCAACTTGCACGCGCTCAGTGGGCAACTTGGCTCGAGAATGTGACAGTTGGACGTGAAGCTCCAGGAATCCTCAGCGTCATCAATACTGCTGTATGCACGACCAAGAACCGAGGGTCAAGGCTAAAAAATGCAGACTGTTTACAAGAGAGCAAGATAATTGATAGTCATTAACTACGTGCTACGATCCCTTCGCTTACATATCTGAAGGGATGTACGACGGCCTCACGCTCGCGTGGGTGGAGTAGCGGTACATGTCGTCGCAGCAGTTCCTGCAGATGGTGCGGATCTTGAGCTTCTTTTGCTGCTGCTGTCTAAGACTTGAGCGGCGGCGACCCATGCCGCGGCCCCCGACCGAGTTAATCTGCATGCCGGTTCTCGCGTTGGCAAAGCTGTCTACTGAGGCCTGATAGCCACATTTTCGGCACAGCGACACCGTGTGGCAAATATCACAGATATACCGCTTCCGGAACAGTCCGAAGCGCTTGCCGCAGTGTTGACATGCAGTGGCGTTCTCTTCGATGGCGCTGATCGAGCGCGACATGGGCCGGAACGTCTGGGATGACTCGTGGCGTTCCATACTGCTGTGTGCACGGGTCAAACCGCTAGTCGTAGCAGTGGGGGTGGGTTCGAATAGACTGCCGCGAAGGCTAGGATCGACCTCCACGGACGGTGACGAGCTGGACGTCGACGTTGAGGACCGTCTGGGCATCATGGAGACTCCGTGTCCTGTAGACAATCTGACGGTAGGAGCCACACCCTCCGACGTGGACTTCTTAATCCGCTTTAGACGATAACTACGAGATTGCGTGCCCTGGACGCCCATGACACTTGCGCGCATGAGACCATATACCGTCAAAAAGCACGCAAAGATGAGACCGAGCGAGTGGAGTCCTTCGGCGTTGAGTGTTCCAACCGAGCTCAGCACATGACACGTAGCTGTGCTGACACTCCTCATGCTATCCACTCGTGTCCAATGGTATTCGTACGCACTCGACACGTTCTCTCTACAGATGGCCTGTACACGGTAAGCGTATCTCCGTCCAGACTGGACGTCCAAGTCGATTAATTCCGACGTGTTCTCGTCCAGCAGAGTGGTCCACTGTGGCCGGTCTTCTGTGTCCGGGTATCGCTGGAGTATGAAGCGCTCCACAGGCCACAGGAGCGTCTCGAAGCTTCGCCAGCGCAGCACGACAGCAGCACGCGTTCCTCCTGCCACTAGCAGCGGCGAGTGCGGGAACGCAGGGTCTGTGCAGATCACAATTAATGTTAACAGCTCGGTGTCGGCAAAACCTTTTGTAGACACGAACATTTGCGCACAGTCTTCTCTCCAAGCAGCTCCAGCGGCATCTCGGTCGGGAACAGGTCGTCTATCGTGGAGACATCGACTTCAGCTTCCACCGCGCAGCCGAGATACGGACACACAGCTTCATACAGCGTATTGAGACCAGGCACTGCAATGACACAGAACAGTGAGGCTTCGAAACTCCAAGTGATCCCTTCGCTTGATTCCCGTAGAGGGTTTGTTCCTACCTCGAAAGTCAAGAGCGAAGGCCTGGACACCGACGTGGAGCGTGAGGCTACACAGTGCCAGCAGCAGTAGCGAGAGGCAGCAGGCGTGGGTCATGCGCGCTCGGATCCGGGGCCTCTGACGGAATGGCGCACAGGAATGCAGACCTCGCTTCCCCAACTCTTCCCTTCTCTTGCTCGCAGGTGTTGGCGATGAGCACAGACATGCACGTTTGCCACGCTGCGATTGGTCCGATTTCAGCTGAACAACAGGCGATCGGACAACAGCCGACTTGGAAGCATCCCTCTCTATCCAAATCAGTCAATCATACTGAAAGCAAGTATTCACGTCACGTTCGAGTCCAACTTGGAGTCCAAGTCAGGACTTGTACTTTGTATATTGGCATGAAGCGCTGCTAAGCTTATTATACATGTATTGTCGCCGTTGCTGCCGCCGCTGGCGACGTGCGCTAAATGGAAAGCCTGGAATTGCCGGTCATAGATGCAAATTCGAATTGGACCACACAAATACCGGTATTGTGAATTGCAAATTAAGCCTCGATTCTCAATTTTTTTGCGATTTGTAAAGTGAGCTGATCATGCCAAGTCATCTACTACTATTTTAATATTAAAATACAACTTCGACAACCTCGTAAACATCAACACTACCTCATACGCCGAATGCTGCAACAAACAAGAGCAAGCAACCTTGTAGAGAATAAACAACTTGTTCATATTGCAGCAAACCAAAGGCGAGACATAGCACCACGCCGCCAGCTCATCCTTTACTCTTCCGTAGCCTTCTGAGCCAACAGCGTCTTGATGTCCTCCTCGAACGACAGCGGACGGTCCTTCGGGGCGAAACGCTTGTACGGCTGGCCGTTGCGGTCCACGAGGAACTTGGTGAAGTTCCACTTCACAAAGTCA
>QOKR01001026.1:0-15768 GCA_016880985.1 Phytophthora idaei | reverse complement strand
GCAGTCCGTGCCAGTGGATGCACGTCTGCTCCGTGAGCTTGTTGGTCACGTGCACCTCGACCTCATCACCGAACGTGACGTTGATGGGGTGTAGATCGGCCGGCTCATTGTTGATGCCGTAGCCGAGATTGCCCCGCACACCGTCGAAGATGGTGGTGTTGAGCGTCGTGATGTTCCAGTCGTAGCGGACGACATGGGCCGAAGCTTGAGAAACGCTGAGGAGCAGAAGAGTGGAGAGAAGACGCATGTCGAAGTTGAATACTGCGGGTGGAGTACTGAGAGTGAAGCGAGGCTTGAGATGGACGAAGTAAATTCCGAAATGAACTGAAGCTGTTGGTGCGAACTTTGACGAGGGACAGCAACCAGGGAATGGTTTCTGGATGGAGTAGCCATCTCAGAGAGACCAAGCAACACCGCTTTCAGTGGAAGAGAACGTTGACGTGAGGAGATCTTCAGCAAATCCGTAAGAGACTTGGTGTCTACAAGATTGAAGAGACGTCTCATCAATCGAATCACGGAAATTTTAACCTCGAATATCTAGGCTATCGCTGGTTACCGACAGATATGGACGTCTGTGCGGATCGAACTATTCAGCCCTCATCATTACTCACGAAACACGATTGATCCATTTGGTACACGCTGCCCCAAATGACATCTTGCTATAAGATGGACATTTTGACCACTTCCACTTCGATTATTACGCTGATGTCTGCAGGTACATGGCATCAACCACTAGTAGTTGTACCCCAGATTTCAAAACTCACCCTGTTCAGACAGAAAATGAAGGACATGTCAGATTTTGCACGTGTAGTACGAGTAAAAGGCCACTAAGCTCACCTCGTACTCCCTCCTCCGTTCGTCTTAGCCGAGTACATTAAATTCGGGAACTGTTTCGTCCACTTTGGGAAGAACGTATCCCCATCTGCAATTTGCTGCTGTACTCTCGATACGTAGCACGATTCAGCGACTTTGGCATCCATCGCTTCCTTGTATAACCTCTCACCACCACTGATGAACACCCGATTGCAATTCCGATACTGCGGGTCTGTGTTAGCAAGTTGTAGCGCCTGCTCCAGGGTCCGAACAACTTGGATACCCGACCATCGTCTACCAGCAGCTTCAATCTCAGGCCTCTGTAGAGTAGAAGACACAACGATCGTGTGGCGATTTGGAATCGGTTCGTCGAACTCCTCAAAGGACCGTCGGCCGACCACCAGCACTTGGCTTTGAGTGGTGGAGCTGAAGAACGCCCAGTCCGCTGGCAGATTCCACGGTAACTTGCCTTGCTTCCCGATCACGCGGTTCACGGAGCACGCCACGATGAGAGAAACGGGCAACCGTCTTTGTGCCATTAGAGCTATACACCCTTCCCTCTAACTAGTCGTGCCACGACTAATAATGGTTTTTAGATTGGAGCCCAAAATCTGAGGATTTCAGCTGGCCGTTTTGTGAAAACTGCCGGTCCATATTTCAAATCAAGCATACTAGAATACCGGTATTGTCGAGATCTGTCCAAAACCGGTATTTGGTGAGAATTGACGAGATTTGTAAAAGATCCCAGACTTGTGACGTCACACTAAAGCGCGAGTGCACGACTAATTTCGAAGCACGTCTAATTAGAGTGAAGGGTGTAGTTCCGGTAGTTCCGTAAAGAAAAAATCATGCCCATTACGCTGGCAATTTTTTTACCGCAAGGAATACCGGTAGTTCAGGTCATCAAGTCTATGTGACACGCTTTCATTCCCGCTTAAATACGCCCAGAAATTCTCCCTTCTTCCTAATTCCAGAATCGGAAAATATACAGCCCATGTATTTTTGGGGAGGGGGTGAAAACCGATCTAAACTCAAATCACAGGGCAAGCCGAAGCAACTCCAGTGTTTAAGGACTGTGCGAGCATGCAACCCCAGGACCATGCATGGTCTAATAGCACTCGACTGGGGGCTCTGTCGGCTTCTCATGGGCTTAAGAGACTTATTTGAGCGATAGAATACACCTTTCATGACTACGATTATCGAAGATTCCATTGGGTTTGAAGTCCATGACAGCCTATATCTAAATGATTGTAGCCAAAAACATGGAGCTCGCTAAATCACTTGGTTTTATCAAAGAACTTAACCTACCCCGTATAAAAAACATGGGCGGTATCGCCCGCTCGCCGCCTTGACGAAATATGGTGCTGCTTTCACTACAGTGCGCGATTGTCGGTCAGGTAGAAAGCTCGTTCGATGTGGAGATCGACGATGGTGCGAAGGTGAGCAAGTTGAAGAAGGCGATCAAGGAGGAGAAGAAGAATGACTTGAAGGACGTCGATGCAGACAAGCTGCAGCTCTTCCTGGCGAAGAAGCACAGCGCGTGGCTGGATGGGGCTGGCGCGGCAGCGGTGACACTCGATGAAGATGGAACACTGCGAGGCTTCGGGGATCAGATGGGTCCCACGCTGTGGGTCAAGAACGCCAAGTACTTCGGAGAGAATTTTCAACCGGGTGAGGGCCAAATTCACGTGCTGGTGGTGGTTCCGGAGGATGTTCCGATGCTCGGGAGCGAGAGGAAGAGGAGAAGACTGGAAGAATCCCCCGATGCTTGGATAAAGGCCATCAAGGACACGCAAGTCACAGTTCTACCATCGACTTGTGAAGACCTTAAAGGACATCTGGAACGCGAGCTTCGTGTAAAGGTCCCCCTTACTGACAGATTATCCCTGATTGTGTCCGCGGCAAACACAACAGGAGAATTGTCCAGTATTCTGATCAAGATCTTTGAATTTGAACCGCGTGAAAAACTTTCTGATATTACTGCTGGGATCGTGGGTGCTGTTATTGATCCCCTCGGGTCTGGCTCCGAGTTCGCTACAGAAGACACATATCATCACTTGTGGGATTCTCTCATTGCGGCATTGCTGAGGCGTGTATCAAACGGGAATTTTCGACGCAACACAGATGAATCGGCTTCTACTGGCCCCTATCGACCAGATCTATGCTTCTACAACAACAACAGCGACGTGTGCGTGTTTCGTGGAGAAGAAAAGGCGAGGGGCTCATTGTCAGTGCCGGAAAAAGAATTGCATGCGAAGCTGATATGGAAGTACGATGCTGCGCCATACATTTTTGGTTACGCTGCTGTCGGACTCCAAGTGCGCTTGCTGGAAATTAAGAAAGACGAGATGACGAAATGTGGTGCAAAGGTAGAAGCCATCGAAACGTACAATTTGGGTAGTCTCAAGGACCGTCTCTCTTTTTTTCACGCCATACTCAACCTTTCGACTCTGTTCCGCCCCGTTGTGGATCTTGTACAGTCGCTGGGTAGGACCGAGTACGCTATTATCCCACGAGAGAATGGTGTGGTAATTGAGTTCGCCGACGATTCTGTGACGAAGACGTATCCCTCAGACATGCCCAGCGACGCCATCATTCGCAATTTAAGGATGTTGCATCAACTAATAAAGGAGCATTCAGTCCCGAACGTTGTTGAGCTAAGGAAGACAAACATGAAGAAGAAATACGTGGTGTTGAAACCCATTGGCCTTCCTTCCCAACCCGAGGACGTTCATCAGCTCCTGACCGCATTACGCGATATAACCAAGGCACTGGTGGCAATGCACGCAATCGATTTGATGCATCGAGACTTGAGATGGGAAAATTTGCTGAAGTACCCAGGTGAAGACGACAAGTGGTTTCTTATTGACTTCGACGAGGGAGCACTATCGCCGGCTGCAAAAGTAAATCATTTAAAGGCGGAATCGCATGCTCCAGAGATATTATCTTCGTCCCACACGGTCAAGGTTGATATTTGGAGCGTGGGCTTCCTTTTGAAGACATCACTTATTCAAGATCCTCCGCCTGAACTGGAAAGAATAAAAACACAGTGTTTGCAGAAGAGTCCATCAAAGAGACCTACGGCTAAATCACTCCTCAAGGTCATCGAATCGCTATGAGAAAATTGACCCCTGGGGATGTTTTAAGTTCAACAATACATTTAGCTTCCCACGCAAATTAAGAGTGAAGTGAAGCCGTGGGGGTGTGTGTGTACCTATGCGACTACTTTTTGCCTCTTACATTTTTTTTCTTTCTGAAAAATACAAAGTTATTAATATACAAAGATGGCGTACTCACCTGAACAATACCAAGCGAACAAGGAGCGAATCAAGGCGGCGCAGAAGCGCTACTACCCGCACACACGAAGCTCGCTTATCCTATCAGAAGGGCTACGACGATAAGAATAGAGTGCATTAATTAAAAAAATCTCAGATAAAAAGTCAAGCCCTATATAGACAATGACTAACACCGATAATACTACGCTTAAGATTTTGGCCAAAGCACTTGGGGACCTATCTCAATACCATTCGTCTGGATGGTACTGGAACTCATTAAAGGACAATGGTAAATGGATGCCTGCAGGTAAGACAGATTTATCCTTGGACACCCAAGGTGCTATTGCAATCCCCCAATTAAGCGGCACTTCCTAATCATCGATAAGGGTGAGAACCATCATTTTATTGGTTCTGAATGCGTTAAGCTCTTTGGCGGGCACTACAAGGTGTGTCTCGGTTGCCAACGTCGGTACCGAGGTAGCTGTAAGTATTGCATGGACTGTCGAGACCGTGGTTTGACATCATTTAGTGACGAAAAGCTACGATTCGGGAAATATAAAAATCACAAGCCTAAATCATTGCTAGATGTCGATGATTCATACATCAAGTACTTATTTAAGTGCGATAAAGTGTCCGAGGCTTGTAGCTTCGATCAGGGTGCTCACCAAATTTAATTGAGAGTGACTAAATTGCCCGACTGGGTTATCCGACTACACAAGGTATACCTCGACCATGCATAAAATGAAAAAAAATATCAGAGATCCCTATGCTAAATATCTGGATTAATTAATTTTAGATTTTTTTGTATAGACCTATGATATAAAGTCGATCCTGATACAAGATCCAGTTATTATAAAGTCAGAGATCCACGAGAATAATATAGCCAAGCATATATAGGCAACATGTTTGCATAAGCTCGAAGGTCTAAAGAGATTGAATATTCAAGCTATCAAATGGGGTAGTAGCAACCGAGTCAAGGTGCGTGGTAGAACGAGGAAAATGGTTTATGTTAGCAACCTGTCGCGCCCGAGCAACCACGAGTTAGTGGCTAAGCAGTACAAGGTCTCTGTCGATACATATGTCTCCTGACTTCAAGGCTGACCCCATGTACCGTTTCTATCAGGGAAACCACGTTAAATCCCATCTGTATGAGGGAATTCAGCCCGCTGAGTTCTACGACAAGCTTGAGAATGTACTTGCGACTCAGTAGTCGGCATTCAAGATCAACATCGCACTTGGATATGATATGGTAAGCAGAACCGACGATAGCGAAACGCGCTACTTCCTCCCGAATCTGAGCAATACATCGGTGTTCAACTCACCTATAGCTAACAACAGCAAGTCTGACATCCGCAAGAAGGTCATTTCGGAGATTTGTTCCATGGAGCTGGCTGGCAAGCTCAACTAGGTGGAATATCCTGTAAGTGGATACTGCTAGTTCCAGGAGCTGAAGGATTCGAGGACGAGCCAAGACGCGCGGAAGATGTAGTTCGCTCAAAATAGATCAGGGTAGTGCTAGCTAGGCTAAGAAGAAACCCGACCTCAGTCTGGTTTTCTCTCTGCACTGAAAAAGTCGAAGAAACCCCCCTCCCCCCTTCTCCTTCCACGATGACGACTCCAACCGCCGGTGATCTCGCCTTTCTAGGCCCTGCCCATATCAGCCAGCTCTCGGACTTTCAGTACGTTGTGTCGTCGAGCTCGACGACACAACTGCTACTGTCAAGTTGGTTGGTCCCATGTCGGAAGAGGAAGATGAGGGTAAAGTTTTCTCGCTTGCACTGGAAGTATTTGGCTGCCGTGCGGTCCCTGCTCATGAGCGTGGGTTGTGGCCGGGCTCATTTGTTGCGCACTGAGTTGCGTTTGCTCGAACTTCACCCTACGGCATCGACGAATGGTCGTACGGTGTCGAGTCTGGATACCGTGCGACCGAGTAGGTAACAACGCTCCATGTCATCTGCACTGACAGCTCTGTGCGACTTCCGCTCACTACGACAACTATGGTGATAAAGGCAGATGTGTTAAACTATGCGCTACAAACCGGAGCAGGCGTCAATACTGCGGCGGTGGCGATTGTGGAGCTATTGGATAATCAAAACAAGGTCATAGCGGTGTGTCAGCGTCGGCGTTCTGGGCTTCCTAAACAAGTCACAACGTCAATGTCTGTGTCATATAGTGGAGATGATATCGTTCCCCTAATCCGACCTTCGACATTCCAACTCGTGCGCGTACGACGTCAACATATTATCGACTACAGGACAGCTGCGCGAACTAAGCGACCTGCAGAATTGTATTCGGATCCTGTGCTAACCTAGACTACGGGAGGAAATCGACCGGGTACTGCAGCAGCGGCGGCGGCTCGGCTACATGTCAGCCAAACCAGCTCTACACAGCGCCATCTAGACGCTCCTGACGCAGACGACATTGAGGACGATGACGCAGCAAGCTATTATTCAAGTACTTCGGAGGAGGAAGATATTCGAGCAGTGCAGCATATACATCGGCCACTCGGTAAACGACGACGAATTAAACGCGATGAGGATGCATCAGACTCAGATAGCAGATTCGATCAAGAAGAGAAGAGCTGTTCCAGGAAATAGAGAAGCCGCGGAGTTGTTTTCCACCCGTCACCAACGGATCGACAGGCCCACGGTGCCATCGTGCGACGCCGTCATGCAGGTAAGGAACCCCAAATGCTGCTCCAGGCCGCACAGCAGCCTCAACATCTCGAGTTCATTGGTACTCCACCCGTGCTCTGTGGCGCGTATTATTTCGGATTCGGTGTGGGGCTATCGATCATGCACTTTCGCCGTGCTCACACAACGGACGAAGTGGCGACGACAGAAAGCGGAGTGAACATGTGGAATTGCTCTACCAAGAATTCCCTGTCAGCTCCTCCACGTGCCTTTAACTTCGGCGACCTCACCAGCGCTCTGTCCGCATTCTACAAGTATACCAAGTACTTCTACAACAAGGACACAAGGCGATTCATCGGAGCCGCCCGTGACTTTGTTATCTACTATGCTGACGGCGCTCCAGGAGATCCCGTCATGGCTCGCCTTCACACCCACTGGGTGAATACCAAGTTTGTAAGTTTCGCAGTTGGTTGGTTACCAACGGTCTTCATTCCGCCCTTCGTGCTCGGAGAGAATTCAGCCGCAACGACGAGCAGTTAATTGCATTGAAAGAGACTTACCCGTCCTGGAAGACTAAGGCATCAGGTGCGGGTTCCCAACGGGGAAGTGCAGCTGACACCACATCTCGTCTCTCCAAGCACACCGACCACCGCCAGTTACCGAGACAAAAATTCCTGCCAGCGTCATCTCTTCTCTTCCTAAGGGCGTGGATAGATGTCGCCTCTGTCTACGATATGTGTCGAAGGCAGGATGTAACGCGACCGAGTGTGCCCGTTCGCATTTCAAACCAGAGGCGCTAACCGAGGAAGCAAAGGCAGTGATCGGTCAGCGCTGGAAAGGTCTGTCGGACGAGCGCAAAGACTTATGAGCCAACTTCCGCGGGTAGAGCCGGACGTGGCAGTCACAACCTTCTCTGAGCAGCAATGTCAACAGGCAGAGCAGCTCGTCACAAGTGCTTCATGGACACTCTTCGTAGGACGCAACAAACAAACGCGGCCACCGTCAGAAAGCATTGGGAAGATATGGCCATACAATACTGCGTAAGTCTACCCGATGTTGACAACTCTAAGCTGGACGACATCGACTACAATCACGTTGGCCTCTGGTCAGAGCTGGCTACACGAGCGAATCTTACTTACCCGACACTGTTGGGATATTTCGAGGGCAGACCAATACTGATCCACGTCCCAACAAAGATCTGTACGAGCTTGAGATGCCACATCACCCCGATATCAAAAGCACGGTCGAAAGCTGGAACAACATAGTTCGTCATGGTGTTGTCCCCCGCTGGTTGCCAACAAAACCGCGACGTCAGCTAAATCGTGCTAATAATCATCGGAGTATCGACGGTCATCGAAACAGCATTCGACGCCACCTCCGCAAGGGCCAACTCGAAGGCCGGTACCTGATCGTAGATGCCAAGCTCCTCGATCGATGGTCTGAACTCTTCATCAGTCCGCTCGCAGTAGTGGACAAACCCGGTGCTGCTGAAATGATGTTTGTCTCATTAACGACTACTCCTTTCCTAACGAGGCATCCGTGAACGATTACACAGATCGGAGTGACCACCCTCCGATCCCGTACAATCCATCGAGATCGCTCGCACGCCGAATTCATCAACTGAAACAGTTGAAACCAGTTGCATGCGTACTGATAATGCTCGGAGACGTGGCGGGGGCCTTCAGTCACGTACCAATTAACGCCGATTCAGTACACATGTTCAGCTTCGTTTACGAGGACGTACTAGCGATTGATCTCTCCTGCGGGTTCGGTTGGTGCGGGTCTCCGTCGTACTACACTATAGCAGGCAAGTTGATCAACCATCTTTACGAATTCGGAAACCGCATGAACCATCAGCTCACCGGCAACGTGTGGTGCGATGATCACACGTGCATCGAGGTTGACGAAGGCACTCGCTGCCTCGGCGCTAATTTAGCTTTACGACGTGCAATGGCTACTGTGCTGGGTCCGTCGGCTATCAATGAACTCAAGTTTACAGCATGGTCAACGAACGTCAAGGCACTAGGACTTTTATGGGATACGACGCGGGATCTGTATCAATATCTAGGGGGAAAATTACGAAGGCAATCCACCGGGTCATTCAAGTGCTGTCGGCTCGCACTACAAGCAAGACAACACTTCTCAAAGCGCTCGGTAGTTTGCGTCATGTTGCAAGTTGCTCCAGATCAGCACGCGCTTTCTTTCAGAGATTACAAGTTAGTGCGAACTTGATGCCGCGATACGGTCAACCAAAGCTCGCCGTCACAGCCCGTGAAGGTTTGCAGTGGTTTCGAGCCGTACTGCAGCACCCAGACCGATTCAACTCGATTCTGGTAGCCCAATTTGCAGATATATCAGAACCCAGGGTTCATGTGTACATGGACGCAAGCGGCGAGGGTCTCTGCTCGTTGGAACCCGCGCTCCGCCGATATATTCGCCAAACCTTTTCCAAGGAGGAGTCACAGACGCTATCGATCAAATGTCAGGGAGCTACGCAGCGCCGTTCTTGCTGCCCTGCACTGGGGGCCACTTTGGCACGACCCTTGCAGCAAGTTGCCACTGCACGGTCAGTTCCACATTGATAACACTACCGCGGTGACATGGGCCAATCGGCGTGCCATCAAGCATCCTACTGCGCAATTGTACAATCGGTTCCTTTCGCTGGCAGAGTTCCAGTATAATCTCGTGTGCACGGCGTCACACATCCCGGGGAGGTTAAACATCATGGCGGACGCAGGGTCAAGGGCGTGGAGTAGCAATGATCCGATCTCAACACAATGGACTAACCTATCTGCGTCGTGGTTACAGGATTCAATCGACTCGCTTTTCGATGATCGATGCTGCTCCGCCACTCCCGGGCGGTCTCTACCCACGCCAAGTATCTTGCACACTGGCGGCAATGGTGCCGATTCGCACGTAAAATGGGTTGGTCGTGATGGCTCAAGTCGACAAATGCTTCCCGGCGACTCGGATACTTCGCTACGTTCTGCTGGGCCCAAGGCACCAACCGGCACAACAACGGCAATCAGCACAGTACCATTATTTTAAAGTTGGCCAGCATCAATTGGTTTCATCGACGATACCGAGACCTGCTGATCCCGACGGCCTCCCGCCTCACTTTATTGCTACAAGGTATCAAGCGGTTATCCTCCCCCAAACAGAAGAAGCAACCAATCACCATGCCATTTCTCCGTCTCCTGTACCGCAATCTCAACTTCGCGAGACCGCAGCAGCGACTACTGTGGGGTATCATACTGATTGGATACTTCTTCATGCTGAGAAGGTCCGAGTATTTGATGGTCGAACAAGCGCGGCACTTTAACTGCCTCAAGAATAGCAATGCATTCTTCTCGGACAAGGAAGGCAAACAAGGGAAGTACGCGTTTGCAACATCAGTCACAATCGGGTTGGCAAAAAATGACCAGTACGGCCGTGGTGCATGGCGGACCATGCATGCCTCAGGTGACACTACTATCTGTCCAATCCGTGGCCTGTACCACATCAAGCGAGCCTGCCGGGAGCTACAGATTCGATCAGATCCTCATTTGTGTGGCAGCCTCAGCGCAAAAACGGTCTCGAGAGCCCTCAAACAGACGGTAAGACGAGCTGGCGTACCATCATCTGAGTATGCAACTCACTCCATCCGTATCGGCGGAGCCACCGCACTTGTCGCTGGTGGAGCAGATAGATTATCCATCAAACTCCTCGGTCGCTGGGTTTCTGACTGCTTCGAAACCTACCCTCGGCATTCGGCAAAAGCTTCGATGGGGCAATCAAAACGGATGGTGCAACGCAGAGAGTCAATCACCCGGAGAGCAAGCTAAACTCACCATGGGGCCGCTCACGAGCCCTTCGACTCACTACAATGCACCACCTATTTGCCCCCAATCCTGTTGCGTGAAAGAAATCCCAGCTCTGGGTACATGGTCAAGGCGATCACCGGATTCAAGATTTTCATCTAGCATACACATATTTCGCGAATTGATCGGACTTGATACGTCCGATCGAGTGGTTTAGACGACTCACCTACCCCTATACATTTATATTGGTTAAAGGTTGATAAGACACTTCATGCAATTGGCTATAATTTCCGTTTTCTTATTGGGTAAAATGGAATCATATAAAACCTAACTATAGTCCGATAAATGGTGATATTCTTCCATACAAAGTTTCGATGAAGAACGGCGCCACTGCTCAAACTGTTGCGGCCAATCGCTAATGGAGCCCGCTATGCTAATAATGCTGCGTTCTCGTCGACTTTCACCACAGCGGCCCCTCCTGGTGGAGCGACTATCCCTAATGATGGTTTCGTAAAGCGTCTACTGACAAACCCTCCTACGGCTGGTGCTGATTTCTCGTCGAGCTGGTCGTCGGTAGGTGGCGTTGCTGTTTCTACCACGATGTCTAACCAAATGTCGCGCGGTGCCTTCGTTGCTGGTGCAGCAACTGCGAACGCGCTTATGGGCACGTGGAATGACATGCTGAAGATCAAATTGACCGATCTGCACCCCATTTTCCGTGAGCTTGATATCCACAGATTCGTCTTCGATTCCGTGTTAACCAGGGCACTTCGGTTATTTCAGTAGATGCTTCTATGGGTATGTTGCTAACCTCTACTACTCTTTCTTCGGGTAATACCTGCCCAGTCATGATTGCTGCCTCATCCACTGGTAATCTGATGGCAAATGTTCTCGCTGCCTCAGCTGGTTTCAGTGTTGCTTGGGGTGCTGTTATCAACTCGCTTGAGCCAACCATTGACGGTACCTACATCCCTTTCTCTACGGCACGCCTATATGTACCTTTTGTTCACCTTGGGAATCCTCTGGCTATCATCTCCAAGCCTGTCAAGAAGGTGCGCTACAATGACTGTTATGCCCAACGGTTTTACCAGCGCGCAGATACTGGTAAGTCTTCGACGCAGCTAAATGCTGCTTTCGATCTCCAACTGTCAGCTAGTGTCAAGAATGCTGAGTATGTAGTACTACTACCATTTGCTGAACAGACTAACAACTTTGCATCTGCTTGTGTACAGAAATTCCAAAGCCCCTTTGACAGTGCCCCGTGGACTGTTCAACCTGGTTCGTCGATTCGCAACTTCAATGTCCGCATTGGGTCGTCGCAGGTATTTGACATTAGTCATGACTATGATTTCCACCACTTTACTAATGCAGTTACTAAGATTGGCGCAATCAATGGTGATCTAACTCCTGAACTTGTCAACGGTCTACTTAAGGTATAGCCAAAACAACGTTCATTTCATGCACTTAGTGGTTCAAAATGATCGGTTCCTGATGCTTAACTAATCGAAAAATGTAGCGATCGAAACGCAGATTGGGAACCTCGGAATAACCTCAGCATGCATTCTTATTCTGCTAAGTTACTCCGACACAAGTTTGACTTCCATTGCAAATTGCTGTATCTTGCGCACGTTCACGTAGCTTGGCATCGTCATCCTCTTGCGGTTCGAGTCAAGATACCTTTGGTATCGGAAATCAGTGAATCTGTCTTGTGGAAGCACAAAGTACAGTCGCGGTGCTGCAGGTTTCCAAGAAGTTTTAAAACGTCGTGGTGGCCTGCCTGCTTGCAGGGGTGCTTGTGTGCACCAGTCACCTGAAACAATACATCCGGCTTGCTTATCGCATCCACCGACTTGTAATTTTTCGCCGCTGGTCGCAGGTAGATTGTTGTATCAGAAGCGATAACTTCATTGTCGTTATTGAAAACGACAGTTGGCCGTTCAGACAGCTGGATTGATATAGCACCATCGCCGTGATCCCTCGTCGCAGCAGTACTGTCTTCCATGGCAACATCATCTTCTACATTCATAGCATCGTCATCACCCTCGCCTTCGCCTTCCGTGAGATATTCATCATTGTCGTGTGCCTCACCGTTGTCGACCAGGTGCCGAATTCGAAACGCTCCACCTCGCGGCAGCACTGAATGCACATGTCCTTCAAACAGATGTCCACGGAGCACTGCAAGAGCGCCAATTCCATCAGACGCAGAAATGAAATCCACAAGTTTCTGCTTATCCTTCACGTACAGGCGCTTATAGACCTCTTGCTGCACATATTGCGATGCGAAGACGAAATACTCGTTGGCTAAACGTTTGCTGACACGATAATGAAGCAATCGATGTGACACTTGAGCGTCGTCCGCATCAAGTTTTCCACAGGCGTCCACCAACCAGTTGACGTCAACAATGACAATCGTGTTTTCAAGCAACACCTGTTGGTCATCCAATTGTGCATACCACAAGACATAGCGTGTGATACCACCCCATCGACGAAAACAATCTTGCACGACGGCCACTGGTAAATCCGAATATACCAGCTCACGACATTTAAAAATCTCTTGCTGCGACCAAACTGGCATGTAGCGGGTTCGACAATTTGTCTTGTTAAACTCGAACCAAACGGAGCGGTGCGGCGACGTCAAAAAAATCGTCTTCGCTGGATAATATGTTCGCTTGACGGCATCCACAATGTAATATGGTGTAGGCTGGTCGAGAATACCAACAAAGTCTTGCTGTGATCCTTGAACCACCATATCGCGAGAAAACAAGAAATGCTTCTTGGATCCTCCACTCATAAACAACCGTCGCTCCAACACGAGCAAGATGCAGCAAGATTACACAGCAAAAAAACGTTTTACCGATTCCTGGGTTGCCGAGGATCACGAAATGTGGTGTGTTCATCGCTTTATCGTGGATCATCTCCCAACAAACTTTCCATAGCTGCGAGTAGCAACGACGAGTGTAGATACGAGAGCCTTGTGTCGAATCGACAAGAAGAAATGTTCCTTCTGGTAATGTGATCATAGCATCAGCTTTGACCTAGGTAGGAACCGCCAGAAATGCTTTCCAAAATGCGACCAACGCTGGCGGATTCAACGCCATGTTTTTCGTGACGTGAATATTTACGCCGTCCACAACAAGTTGACTGTCTCGAGGCTCGTATGGCGTCGGAAGTTCCACCGGAACCACCACCAGCACGTGGATTTGACCAGTGGATGGCAGGTCCATACCCTCCAACACGCTTGCAACGCCATCCCCCCCCCTGTAGCTCTTCGTCTTCGTGTGTTAGCGCTTCGATTAAAGCAGTCTTCTCCCCATTCTTCAGGTTCTTCACATTTTCTGAGCGGGACGCAGCCTCGTTGTCCTTCTTCGCCAAGAAGAGCTGCAGTTCATCCGCATCGCATGTGATTTAGTTTGGTTTCTTCGCCTTGATCGCGTCCTTAAACTGCCACACCGCCTTAACATCGTTGATTTCGACACCGAACACATTTCCCACCTCACCAACGATCGCACAGAATAGAGTAACCATCTCCTCGAGGCGACAGATTCTAGAAATGAGAGATGGGAAGGAGAGAATTCTGCTACCGTACCTAAGCGTGAAATGACCAGATGTAGCCCTACACCATTCACTCTAATTAGACGTGCTTCGAAATTAGTCGTGCACTCGCGCTTTAGTGTGACGTCACAAGTCTGGGATCTTTTACAAATCTCGTCAATTCTCACCAAATACCGGTTTTGGACAGATCTCGACAATACCGGTATTCTAGTATGCTTGATTTGAAATATGGACCGGCAGTTTTCACAAAACGGCCAGCTGAAATCCTCAGATTTTGGGCTCCAATCTAAAAACCATTATTAGTCGTGGCACGACTAGTTAGAGGGAAGGGTGTATAGCTCTAATGGCACAAAGACGGTTGCCCGTTTCTCTCATCGTGGCGTGCTCCGTGAACCGCGTGATCGGGAAGCAAGGCAAGTTACCGTGGAATCTGCCAGCGGACTGGGCGTTCTTCAGCTCCACCACTCAAAGCCAAGTGCTGGTGGTCGGCCGACGGTCCTTTGAGGAGTTCGACGAACCGATTCCAAATCGCCACACGATCGTTGTGTCTTCTACTCTACAGAGGCCTGAGATTGAAGCTGCTGGTAGACGATGGTCGGGTATCCAAGTTGTTCGGACCCTGGAGCAGGCGCTACAACTTGCTAACACAGACCCGCAGTATCGGAATTGCAATCGGGTGTTCATCAGTGGTGGTGAGAGGTTATACAAGGAAGCGATGGATGCCAAAGTCGCTGAATCGTGCTACGTATCGAGAGTACAGCAGCAAATTGCAGATGGGGATACGTTCTTCCCAAAGTGGACGAAACAGTTCCCGAATTTAATGTACTCGGCTAAGACGAACGGAGGAGGGAGTACGAGGTGAGCTTAGTGGCCTTTTACTCGTACTACACGTGCAAAATCTGACATGTCCTTCATTTTCTGTCTGAACAGGGTGAGTTTTGAAATCTGGGGTACAACTACTAGTGGTTGATGCCATGTACCTGCAGACATCAGCGTAATAATCGAAGTGGAAGTGGTCAAAATGTCCATCTTATAGCAAGATGTCATTTGGGGCAGCGTGTACCAAATGGATCAATCGTGTTTCGTGAGTAATGATGAGGGCTGAATAGTTCGATCCGCACAGACGTCCATATCTGTCGGTAACCAGCGATAGCCTAGATATTCGAGGTTAAAATTTCCGTGATTCGATTGATGAGACGTCTCTTCAATCTTGTAGACACCAAGTCTCTTACGGATTTGCTGAAGATCTCCTCACGTCAACGTTCTCTTCCACTGAAAGCGGTGTTGCTTGGTCTCTCTGAGATGGCTACTCCATCCAGAAACCATTCCCTGGTTGCTGTCCCTCGTCAAAGTTCGCACCAACAGCTTCAGTTCATTTCGGAATTTACTTCGTCCATCTCAAGCCTCGCTTCACTCTCAGTACTCCACCCGCAGTATTCAACTTCGACATGCGTCTTCTCTCCACTCTTCTGCTCCTCAGCGTTTCTCAAGCTTCGGCCCATGTCGTCCGCTACGACTGGAACATCACGACGCTCAACACCACCATCTTCGACGGTGTGCGGGGCAATCTCGGCTACGGCATCAACAATGAGCCGGCCGATCTACACCCCATCAACGTCACGTTCGGTGATGAGGTCGAGGTGCACGTGACCAACAAGCTCACGGAGCAGACGTGCATCCACTGGCACGGACTGC
>QOKR01001025.1:0-15781 GCA_016880985.1 Phytophthora idaei | reverse complement strand
AGAAGCAGAATCCACGGGAGCCACGGCATGCGACGCAGCTCGCAAACTGCCACGGGAGCAAGGTATGGACGGTTGTAGGGCGGGAGGGGGGGCAGCATGCCAGATACGCAGATTCGTAGCTGAATGATAGCTGCAAGACACTGCGCACACGACGCCACAGCAGCAGAGTATGGCCGGTGGTAGCGCGGAGTCCGCTGCAGCAGTCGAGGCCCACGATGGTGGTTATTTTTTTGATGTCGTTACTGTCGGAGTTGGTACCCTTGATAGAGTGGATCCAGGCAGAAGTGCCGACATGTTGGCCGTTGCCGGCGTCAGTCTTGGCATACTCGGTGTGCAGGTGAGTCAATTTCGAGTGCGTGAGCCCTAGAGATGCGTGAAATTAGATTGTTATTTACTTGAAAGCCAAGCTCCGGGCCAATCAATAATTTTCTTATTTCCAACTATTCTGTCAAAATAAAGGGATATCTTGTTTGGCGCTGTTACTGTCTAACTGCTGCGGGTACAAGCTAGGATCCCACCGTTATCGATTGTACTCAAGAAACAGTAGCGTTTCCAGCGTGGTAGGTTGCATTGCTCGCCGTTGATGATGAAAACAAGCCCAGCTCCTGAGAACAATCTCTCGACTTTGTTTGAAGTTTGTTTGAAGTGAACGGTATCCAGCTCAGGTCAATGTATCGGGATTGTGACTTTCTTTCGTCTTCTCGCAGCACGCGCTCAGCGAACAAGAGACCATCCTCTTCGTCATGGTTGCCGTTGTCGTTTCTCGATGATTCTAGACGGCTAAGAGCAACAACCTCGAGAGATCTCAGCGTGTATTCCTTTCCTGATAGCACTTTGGCGAAGCCGGACTCAAAATTTGGACCGTGCACATACTAGAAACACTTACACCCAACTATTTCGATGTTGCAGGGAATTTCTTGATCACAGCATCGAAGCGAAGCCGAGCCTCAAACGGCGTTGCTTCCTCTTGACCAACTCCGCCAGCCCGCAGGTGCTTGCTGACGGTCTCTAAACTCTTCGTCCATTCAAAAATGGTCTCAAGCTTGGCTTCTTCTTTTGGTGTCAGCAGCACGTCCAGCAACTCGCGGTTGGTGTGCCAATTAGCCCCGCAATCTCAAAGTAACGCTTCAAGCATCTCAAACGTGCTGCTCCAACGCGTGTCATTATACACCATGGGCATCGATTCCCCCGCTTCCCGTAGAATATGTTGGTTCTTTATAGCATTGAGTCTCGTCATCAAATTGAACATTTGTTTCACGAGCCGTTGGTTGGGTTCGAGGTGCCATTGGATGGGAAGCTGCAACCGATGGCTTGCACAACCTATCATTGGCACACTTGTTCGCGACACTATATATCCATTTTCCTAAGCGTGATCACAGACGTAGAACATCCGGTTATCCACACTTAGGTCGTACACATCTATGGGGTAGTCTAGCTGGTCAAGGAACAATTCCACCCATGTCCTTTTCGTCAGCAAACGGTGCAACGACAAGCAGATATTTCTCTCCGATGCTGCAACCACAATGCCAGCAGCGTGGCGAGTTCCAGCCTCAGTGCATGCGTCGATCAACCCCCCGTAGGACCTACCAGCTGGTCGATGACGAATGCGACTATGGACGCCTGGCTCCGTAGCATCTAGAAACCGTCTTAGCTGGGCTCGAGGCATGGGCTTGAGCGTCGTATACTTACGCGTCCGTTTCTTCTCGGAAAACGAGAGCTCGCTATGCTCCATCACTATCCAATCCATCCAGTGATAGCTGACCATGATGTCTATATCGACAGTGACTCTAAAAACGCTTCGAGCGTGTTTGGGCGACCCGCCAGCACGTAGTACTCGTCAAGATACACGCCTCTGTGGTGGCGATGGAAGTGGTCATGTAACCACCGTTGCTAGGCTTTGCGCAAGTATGTGGACACAGTCGGCAATAGTAACGCTGTTCTCGATCTTTGAACAGGACTGACGAGAGGTAGGGCGAGGTGTCATACGGTTTTCCATTGAAATGGCAGCTAGGTGGGTGTATGAAGCTGGGTGGAATGGCGCTTGTGAGGTTTACACGAAATCGAAAAATGAGAGGCAGTGTACCAGGCACACTTGATGAAGTACACGTCGGATAACCGATGAGAGCGATTCTCACGTGAAATGCAAACATATCACTCGCTGTGGATAGCTAATGAGCAGTGGGCGCTGCACAGCAGTTGCGCAGGGGCGAAAGCGACAGGTTCCAGCACACAGCAGAATGAACCTTTATTTGGGCGTGATCCGGGCCTCGCTCAAATACTTATTTAGTGTGTTTTAATTGCAATAACTTTTTCACAACTTGTTTTTTTTTCGCGACGCAGGTGAGCGCCACTCACACTGTTGGCGTGTTCCTAAATTACTATTTATAGAGAGTCGGACAAAACAATGAACATTTCGTTAATTAATAACGTTGTAGCGAAGCAAATACAGGAAAATACATTATGTTGATCAAGCTAGCAGCCAAATTAGTATTGCGTCCCATCAGATTAGCTTAGGTTGGTTGCAGTCAGTACGGAATAGACCAAAAACCGACGGTTCAATTAATAAACTACACTCTCCACATACATAGACAATCGCGACTGATAGACAACTTTCGTCGTGCTAAAACAGTCTCGCGATTTATTTAAATGTTGGTGGGATGTACTCATTTGAGCACCATGAGCTCACAGTTTGTACCCGTACTCGATAATGATCTGATGAATAAAATTAATTATGGAAGGTGGCACTCCAAATAACGGAAATATATTATGCGGTTAAAATATGCATTTCCTTCAGCACTTCGTCATGTTGATTGGGGATGCACAATAACAAGCTGAGCTTTGGCTTATCGCCTCGATCTCTCGAGCGATTGCGCTCGTGCTGCCCCGCGTGGAAGATCGTGATGATTTGGCTTGTGGCAAGCACAGCCACGTCCGATGGTGTCATCAACTTCACGCCGGCTATCGACCCGTCCTGCAGCCACAACATGAATTGGTACTCCAAGGTATGCGCCGTCTCAGTTGCTCCCGTCAACGGCGTGCGGCCGTTACCATCGGGATGTTCTGCCAAATTACCGCTGCAACCGACATGTCTATTGCCCGGCACCGCGTCTTTTGTGGGGCAGCGGTGCAGGGCTTCTTTTTTGTGTGTCTGAGGAGACAAGTATCTATGCTCAAGAGGCAAACGACACGCATACAGTCTACAAGTCGGCGACGTTAGTGTAGGCGACACAAATGGTGCGATCTCAAGCAACTACACCAGAGCGACATCGGTACAGATCACATTGAGGGGGAGTAAAACCGACCAGTCAGGACAATCGACTGCGGATTTGCACCACTGTGCCCCGTCTTCGCTGGTCTACTTCTCCATCGGAACGCAAGTGTGCTCCAGTTGTCACCATATTCACCACTGTGCTCACCGAGTTCTCGAAGGATGCTATCTGCAGAAACAATGACGAAGGTCCTTCGGGCAGCGGCAAAACAAGTTGGCGAGAATCCAGAACGCATTTCGACCCATTCGCTTAGAACAGGAGGTGCATCGGCGATGCATGATGCTGGTACAGGATCCACATGCATGGACGATGGGTGTCGGACGCTTACCGTGCTGTACATCCGAGAAGCACCAGCAACCCTTCAGTTCGCCAAACGCATGGGCCATGCCTCCATGACCTCCACTGCAGGGAGGCGACTTTGGCTTGTGAATCTTGCGAAACCCGAGTGGAAATTGTCCGGTTGACACGATAGACGCATACGGATAGTCAAGGCTCTCAGCGTTGCTCCGGTCCACGCCCTTGATCCTAAGGCCGCCAGATATTTCGACGCTCCTTGCAGGTATTTGGTGGTCACGGGTAAATTGAACATCGGTTCAGCACAGGACATCACTCCCGTTAGCTAAAGTACATATATACCGCCATTGGTTGCATCCATGAATAAATGGACGTCCGGTGCAAGAGTCTCAGCCATGATGCTTGTGAGTTCGGTTCGTCGGCAAAGGAAACGGCGGTCTCGTCCGCGTTAAACATAGATTCACGGCTGTTTGCTGCGCGAATAGCTGCTCCCGTCGTCCTTGCATAGTCCGCTTGTTCTTGGCCCAGTTCAACAGTAGACGAACTTTTTCGTGGTAGCCGCCGAAATTAGAGTAGTTGGCGATGAATAAAACGCCGAATTAGCCGGCGATGACGTTATTTTTCGATCAGCCACATAGTATTTTGTCCATCCTCTAAAATCTTGTTTAACCTATTGTGGTAGACTCTTGTAAAACCATGCAAAAATGATTTGTTTTGCAAACTTTTTAAAGTTAAATACATTGATTCATAATATTAACCAATTATATGAGTTGCGGAAATACTTGTAAAACATGCATAAATGCTTGGTTTTAGGAAATGCGATCATAGAATCATATTACACATGCATAATTACAATATTTAGGTATTGGGTAGCGGGATACTACTCCGTCCCAAATATGCTGCACGAAAGCACTTTTCTCGATCCCAACTCGTTCAAATTGCGCAAAAGAGCGTATAATTGGCAGAAATGAACGCAGAATACGGTCTGCTTTTGACTGGTGTGCAATACTCGCCCAGACCTGCAAAATTGGCGCCAAGCCATTCAAAAGTGAGAGATGCTCATTTAGGATTTCGCCCAGCCTCCCAGATGCCCACTTCAAAGACCAATAACTCACCGACGAAGAGTGTGAGCGCGTTGTATTCGCTGTACTAAGCCTCTCTGACCGTGGAGTTCCGCACCGCGAGGCGCTTGCCTTTGTGGCAGATGAATTTGACGTGGACCTGAGTACCGTTTCTCGATGATGCTGCTTGACAAGCTGCTGCCGGCCATCTCACAGAGATGGCCGTGGTGTGTGGAAGAAGGCACGGCTATCAAAGTGCAGCAGGATAATGCATCGCCTCATATTCCTACTGATGACCAGTGGTTTTGCGCTGCTGTGGAGGAATATGGTCGCCGAGTTGAGCTGGTCTTTCAACTGCCAAACAACCCTGACTTGAATGTGCTAGATTTGGGGCTGTTCACGGCAATTCAGGCTCGTCAGCGCCTTCGGATGACTCGAGATTTAGATGAGCTTATAGCTGCCGTGGAAGCATCGTACTGGGAGCTTCCACCGGCTACTATAAACGCATGCTTGTAAACTCTTCAGGCCACGATGGATAAGTGTATCCAGGAGTACGGAGGAAACGCTTTTAAGCCAGCTCATATGGCGAAGGCTCGACTAGAGAAGGAGGGACGACTTCCCCTAAACTTGAGGTGCTCTGACAGAACCGCTGAAGTCCTGTCTATTTCTTTGTGATTTGCTACTATAGTGAACTTAAGTATAAAACTGAGCAAAATCGGTCCGTGCAGGATTTTTGGGACGGAGTAGTAATTCCAAACGTTATGCATGTTCTACATCTTTGTATGGAAAAAATCCATACAAATTCTTAGTATAAATCTGATCACAATAGAGTTAATAGATATAACTATGTGGACTGTTTCATAGGAAAGTCATTTTATCTAACCTTCTTTTACCTACCGTATTGGTATATGAGCTTAGACATCCATGGCCACCTATTGATACTTTCGACCAATTTTTGCTATTACACGTATCTTGGATTTGAGTTTTCAATGCATCCATCCATATAAAGCGGCCTCAGATACTACACCATAGATTGTTGCTGCTTGAGCAGCACTTACCCACGCTCGGTCTCAGAGTGCGCGAACCTTCAGTCCGTTGGTATACGCCCTTCGCATTGTATTGTTCCTGGGTGACTTAGTTCCGAAGGAGGTGGCGAGGTAATTACAGTAGGAGCAGCAGAACGTGTTTTTGCAGTTGAAGGCTGCGCTGCAGCAAGATCGGCTACCAAATTTCTCATTGAGATTCACCTTGACGACGAGCACATCCGACATTTGCGGCGGTAGAGCTCTTTCACAGATGCATGGCCGTGATGACCGTCCACTGACCTTTTTTCTAAGAATCTGTCGATGAACCAGCATAATTGGCCGGCCCATGAGAAAGGATTGTTCACCATCGAGTTTGGTTTAGCAAAGTGGAGGCATTATCTGTACGGTGTGAAGTTTGACATCTACACGGACAATATTGCGTGTAATTGGTTTACCCACCACCCGAATGTGAGTCCTAAGAAAGCGCGATGACTGGATTTCATTAGGCAGTATAACTTTGTGTTGCACCACATCAAGGTCAGCACCAATGTGTATGCGCTGTCACGACCTCCGTCCGGCTCGGAACTAGATTCGGACACGGTCACAGAGAAGGTGTCAATATCTGCGGCTTCGGTGGTCTCGTTCCAAGCCGGTGATGATAAATGCCTGCATCGGAACATCTGTTCGCGTCGCCATCGTCGTATGATTTCGACACTTAAATCATTGAGCTCTCGAGATTTGTTCTTTCGTCGCCTACATTACTGTTTACTTTTGGGTGGAAGTACTTCGTTGAGCGAATTCGGCTATGCGAAACTATGAACGTGAAAATCGACTGAGCTATCGACCGTCGTTCATGTTGCAGAAGCTGATGACATTCCTATGAATTCTGGGGTACATGAAGCTCAACACGCTATAACCTGGAACCTGACTCGCATAACGTATTACGTGATATCCATAACGCGAAAGGTGATGACCGATTCTAATTATGGCCGTACTATCCACTAAGCCCTGTTGGTGTTGATAAATTTATACTAGTAAGTTAGTGAAGGTAGTGGAAACATTTGTAATTGATTGTGTGTGCTGTAAATCTTGAATCATGGTTCACGCAGTCCGAATGTTGGATTTATTTGGACACTACCCGCTGCACCGATTGCAAGAACGGCTGGTAGTACTTATTGGAGGATGCCCGATGCCATATTTATCAGTATTAAGGGAATACTACATCCTCCACCGCGTGTAGCCTCCAATACATCGCCATGGAAGGCAGTGGCAGAGTTTTTCCGCCTTTTTCAGAACAGCGTAGAAGAACCAGTGGAGAAACACATCGGCAGCACCACCCCATTGAATGCTCTGTACGACGTTCAGAAAAGTTTCTACACGTGATAATGGCTCCTAACGTCGCTTTCAACGACGGGTTCGGTGTCGATGCAGTGCTGGAATGTTGGAGCTTCCATTCATGCCAGCAGGAAAGAGCGGAAACCCAGCTAGTGCGCTTGGAACAAGGCCCAGAAAACGCGGTGGTCGCCTATGCGAACAATTCCACCACCATCACCGAGAATATGCTGCGGAACTCGCTTCTCACTGACGACAATTGTGAAGGAGAACGAGAGTTGCCTTCTTTTGCCTCGAAACTTGTTGGTCACCGACTCACCTTTCGAATCGTTGTACGATTCACATGGGACGATCAAGAAGATCGCTTTAAAAGCGCTTTCCACCAAGCAGATATGTTGACACCGTTGATCAAGGTGTTAGGGAATATGCAAGATGCTTCCACCTTTCTCAGTAGCAGTCTGGGTTTCTACTAGCAGTAGGAATCGCAGGTTTTAAGGAACCTTCAGCAACCCGAATGTATTTGTTGATACGATAATATATTGCTGTTCGACTTGTCTTGTTGCTTCGGAAGAAGTTATTTGGGCCCAAGAACATGGGACCTTGTGGATTCTGTTTATGTAATAGTACGTACGAAGTATTTGTTTTTGCAAGTCATGAAATACACATACATGCAAGCCATCATGCTTTATATTATTTTATCGCGCTGTCCCCGCATCCTCAAGCCAGTCTCGTCCTAACAACACAATACTGTCAGTGTGGTGAAAAAATGTAAGTGGGTAGGAGGAAGGAATGAAAGTTCGATTTAGCGAAATTGGGGTCAGGAAAGTGATGATATCGGTGAGTATAGGAATTAAGAGTGTACATGTAGTGCTGAAAAAACACACACATTAATTTCGCATTGGGTTTGATTGCACAGGATGGAAAAAGTATGACAATCACGTTGAGCCATTACCTTTACAATTAATAATAGCTCACGTCAAGAGGGTAAATTATCAGGGATCTCGAAATTAAAAGTATTGAAGTTCGATACCATATTGGTATGCGCGTGCCAATGGGATCAAGTTTCACATCATAACGCATTCGACGATTGCAAACAATTTATCCCTTTGGGACAGCTGAATGGATTAGAACCGACCGGATGTCTCCCTATTCATTATATGCCTGATGTTTATGGTTTACTTACATTTAGTTTGAATGTAGACCGTCTGTCCAACTACAGGCCTCACCAGACCAGCTGCCCAGGAGTTTTGCGTAACGCTTATGGTGACTCGCATAACGCTTTACGCGATGACACCCCATGGCTGATGATAAGTTTTCGAGATGAGTCCGCACGATCAACTGCCACTGCCGCTCGCCTGAAAGTGTGCCATTTCGGAATCGTCGTCGTTACTCCTCGAAAGACCCGACCAAGACCAATGGATGGCAGTTTACTTGTTCCGCCCAACTCCTATTCTTTAAGTGACACTGTGATCGGAGTAGTACCCGCACGGCCAAGACATCCTCAAAACTATCTCTTCAATGGCCTCGACGGTGAGCGTGCCCATCAAGCCGTCCAAGCAACTCGATCAAGACAGACATCTGAATCCAATGGCCTCGTGAGCACTCAACGGATTCCAACTCCTTCAAGCCATCTCCACTTCTCAGACTCCGCTCACGCGGCGCAGGCATCAACCCACACAGCTTTGACGAACCCTGAAGGACCATTGAATGCCTTACATCCTGCAGAACGTTCGCTGATGCTCCACTGACAGCGCCGACGAAGAACACAGCAACGATACCGGGTGAAAATTCAGAAGAAAGCCGTTTCCCTCGAGGACGAGGTCGACCAGCTTCGGGAGGAAGTCGAACGTCTGGAAAAGAAGTGGTATACCATCCACTCGACAGTTCCGACGAAACTCACCGCGCTGAAGGTGGTGGTAGAGTACTTCCGACTGTTTCATAACGGATTTCATCCCGTTGCATCCGTATCCGAGCTTTGTAACGCTACTACAGCGCTTCGCGATGACCAAGGGTACGTCCAGATGCAGTTTTTCCAGGCCGTTACGGTGCCAGATGTACTGTTCAATGCCGGGTACGGCGTGGAAGCGGCGTTGGAAGATTGGCGACTAGTCTCACTGTACCATGCGAATCAGAAAATCAATTTGGAGAGGGTGGAGCGCGGAGTTGGAAACACTGTGGTCGCCTACATGAACGGTGTTTTCACCATCACAGAAATGATGCTGCACTCGGTGTTTCCTGACCTCGAGAGCGACAGTGAAGGACGCAAGTGGTTAGGCCTCGCTGATAAGCTGCTTGACAAGCAACTTGTGGTTCCCAGTATGGTCTGGTACCAATTTGATGAAGCGAATCGTGTGGTAAGTGGGCGATACGAGGCCAATATGTTGGCTCCATTGTTAGAGCTGCTGCCAAGCGCGGAAGATGTTTCTCTTGTTCTATGTAGCCCCATCAATATCCACCATTGGAGTAAGGATGGTGGCTGAACTCACAGCAATCGTCCAGCAAATTCATTTTCCATTGTTTACCACGCCTTGTCTGCACTTTTGAAGAAAATAGCAATACTACTGTACCTGCGATCGGAAATTTACGTGCTTCATGATTACTCATCCAGAGACAGAGCTTCTTACGTTTTGGAACAATCAGATCGCGTTATTTGAGTGCAATCTTGGTTTTAGTAATGACAGTTATCATGGGTTTTGACATAGATATAAGCTAACGTTGAAATTCTAGTGCGTGATTGGCCGGTATAGCCATAATTCCAGCTTGTTATTTTCTCGGCTCTACCATTACGCTGAGACACATGAAGGTGCAATACAACTCGGTGTCCGTAACTCTGAGCGCAAGGCAGTTATCTCGATTGAATATGAACGCAGCATTCAAACAAGATGAGAAACCTCCTAAGATAAGGAATTGCCTGAAAGCACAAATACTCGTTAAGAACTCAAGAGGTTATTGGGGCGAAGCCCCCCCCCCCCCTATAAGCATCTGTTTTTACGTTTTATTTAGCTTACACATACCCTTTTTACAAAAAGTGGTACTATCAATTTAGAAAGTAGGTTAGGGTTAACTTCCATAATCATCCTACTGAGGGCCAAAAACAGCGAAATTTCCCGCTGTTCAGTGCGCATGAGGTCACATCTAATGGCAGGGGTCGGCCTTGCCCCAAATGAATTAACAATCTTTAACACGAGGGTTATCTTTAGAGATGGGTACGCTCTTTTTAGTTGGACTACGGCAGGTTTAACTAGAGGCGCTAAGGATTGCGTAAAGCACTACATTTTCTCGGAGAATTACGTACCCAGCTGACCTACCCGCGAGATGAGATATCCCGTTTAAGGAAAGGTTCAACCCATGCTTGGTGGAGGTTCGCTGGAGTAAGTATGATAAAGGGGTACAGAATCTCAAATGTAGTGCATGCATAAAACTGGAGAGTCCTTGCGGTGCCCGTAAAAAGCCTTCCGGATGTACTGATATCGTGTTTGCTTTAAGTTAGCCGCGTTTTTGAAGTCTGTATCCACTGCAGGCAGTCTTTGCCAGGTCACTTCTACTTTTGCGTCGCAGCACGCAGACGGCATCGGTCTGGAGACTCACCGTATCCCACCTCTCATCCAGCTCTGCACACAGGCCATGGACTCCACCGGCAGACTCGCAGCGCCAGCAGGCAGCGAGGAAGTGACGCACGGATGCACCAAGGGCAGGGATTTGAGGAAGTATTTGACGGATGACGAGGTCGCTGGGGACACCGTCGCGGAGAAGAGCAGTCCGGGTACGAGCTTTCAGACAGATACCAGCAGCTCAGACATCTACTTTTTGGACTTTACAAAGTGAGCTTGGTGAGTGGATAACTGCGGAGGATAGCACGCGAATATGTCGCCACCAGTTATGCGAAGAAGCGATTAAACAAATTAGCGATATCGCACAGTTGGATGGATGGGCACACCACAATGCTTCTATTACTTCCAAAGGGAGGACTGCCGACCCTAGATATGCTACCGGATAATACTCAAGCCATCTGAAATACGTTCTCGTAGGCAAATAACCCATGGATATGTGACCATCAAGGAAGAATGCTCAAGCCTCGAGATTTCTCCCGCATCGAGCCCTGTCGACTAGACCAACTGCACCTATGCCGTATGGATGAGACGCTATTTACCGTGCGAATCCCTCTCCCGAAAGGAGTAGCGAGCCATCACCGCCAACGCAAACTTCGACAGTGGTTGATATCGATTCTAGCCGCTACACCGCCAAGTGTATGGAACCAATTCGGCCAGCAAGTATACACAGTCCAGCTTAGACAAGCCCCGGAATGCGTGAAGAGCTTTGAATAGACGATGTCATCCAGCGGAACAGTGAATGGAATGCCACCACTCAAGGGGGAGGCGTCAGGAATCATTCAACTACAGCAGGAACCTAACGGTATCGAGTGGAGAGTAGGAGCGGTTACTGGAAATAACAAACTTCATCAAATTGGGGAGGCATTACAGTAACACGAGCAGTGCAAAGGCATAGTAATCGCAGCCTCGCCACTAGCGCATGGCTTCCCGTCGGCCGTACCCGACACGGTCTGAAATAAACGAGTGCTTTAAGCTATTAAACGCCAATCTTTCCGGAAGTACCGCAGTTCGACTAGCCCAACGATCAGGAAAACAATTGGACAGATGGAGATTCAGTGCACCAAGTCGGAGTGGAGAAAGGCAGCACAGGATCAAACCCCAGCGGAACTATGGAAGCGAAGCAGTACACTAACAGACTTTCAAGTGTGGACGGCCTATCGCGTCGCAACGGGTCAACTAAACCTGTATCACGAAGGGCACTAGTTCAACCCATACTGTCAGCCAGCATCGACATGCAGTAACTCCACCGAGAGCTTAGAACATATTTTCTGGGAGTGCCCTCGAGCCAAGGAGGTTTGGAGGTTGTTAGTGGCACCCTGGACAGGTACCAAGCTGACCAACCAAGAGCTCCAATGCTATCTGGGCTATATAGCATCTAGAAGAGCACCCAAGATGAGTACACGACTTGAACAACAGTGCAGAGATTGGTATGGGGAAATGACCAAACAACATGGAGGAGCGGCGACAGGGCATACTGTAGTATCGCCATGGCAGCATTATGGATGCAGCGCAACAACGCAGTCTTCCGCAATGAACACGTAACTGCTTAAGAAGGGATGATTCGCATATGGCGAGCCATCATGCGGCAACTTCGAGCCGTAGCACTACGAGACCAAGTGCTTGATGCATTCGAGTATATCAAGGTTGCGACGACAACTCAATCAGAAGCTCCAACTGTTGCAAGAAGTAGGATCCCGGTCATGCAGCGGCTTAAGATGTTCGACGGATCTAGTAACTGAGGTTAAATAGACACCATGCATCATCATCAAGAGCAGTTCGGGTATAACCCGGAGCTATCGAGGATATGGACAGTGTGTATTAGGATGGTGGCGTTGAGTGAGCCACAGGGGGGGGGTCGTTTTGTTTGTTTTGAGTTTCTTAGTAAGATTGCTCGGCTAAGTGTATAATAACATGGTGGCCTTATGAGTGGTTGGCTCGCGGCACATCGCCAGTATTTGAACGTGAACGTGGTTGCATTTGCTGGCCGATTGGTCTGGTGTCTCGCGAGGCTCCACATCGAAGACGCTGTAGATGGATGTGTTGCTATTAATAACATCTAATGAGCGAAATGCACCCATTCCACAAAGATACTCTTAAAATTGAAATGTGAGAAAGTCGAGTGCTGACAAAAATGGCAAAGGTGGGCTTATTGACAGTACCGGTTGCTTATCTACGATGCCTTGAAGCTCAGCGGCTCTCAGGTTCGCGTGCAGCTCTTCACGGATTGAAGTACGGCATATTACTGGTTCAATCTGTTTCTTCGCTATTTTGTTTTTGAATGATTCATTTTAAAATTAAAATAGAATGGAGCGCGAATTTATTTAAGCCAATGTACTGTATTGGAATCAGTTAAAGTTGACGCCGGGTGATTTACAGTGATGCGCACTGTTATTGCTGTTGTCGGGGAGCGAAAGCGCTTGGCAGTTGTTTAACTTTCCTCGTCGGGGAGAAGTTGAATGCCGAAGAAACAGTCGACACTCCATCGCTATCTAGTGAGCAGTCCGGAAGCGAGATAGAGTCAAGCGAGGTGGCGACCTCGACTGGTCTGCAAACTACTGGTGGGTTGCTATTAGAATTTAGCGTACCTAGCCTAATGATATAACTGATAATGAACTGTTGTTGGAAGAGAGATTGGTTATTCGTGCGCTGGTGGAGTACGAGTGGGCGGAGCAAAATGTGTACATGAGTCGTCCGAGGCGTATGCTACAAGAGGTAAGACGTCGTGGGTGGTTGCGTGCGAAGAGTTATGCACAGTTGCGTTCAGGACAGCTTTCCATATTGCCGCTGTGAACCAGGTGCAATTTGGCGCGAAACGTGTGGTCTCGGTTGTGAGAATCGCGCGGTGAGTTACATAGTAGCAGGTATAGAATTTTTGGTCGCCAAAGATTAATGCGTAGCTGTGTACAGATGCAGGTCGAATGTATTTGCTGTTCGTGTCACACGGGAGGGAAATGCAGCAACAAGCGTATGCAAGATGCGCTATCCTTTACTGTCCGTGAAGAAACAGCACGAGAAACGAGTATCGCTGTTCTCGGACGAGTATATCAAACCTGGTCAGATGCTGTGCCAGTACACTGGAGAAGTCCTCAGTCTCAGGATTCCGTCGTCGCCGACAGGTATTTATGCCCGTCACTAAAACGAAGTATGCGAGGTAAAAGAAGGAACCGATTTATTATTGTTATTATGCGTTAGGCGTTGAAGGGAACCAATAATTACTAGGGGATGGCGGTGGGGAGGAATGAGGTGATCGACGCTCGAGAGAAGGGCGCTTTCTCGGTTTGCAAGCCACAGCTGTCAACCTAATTGCATCGTTCACCGTAGTAGTATATACTGGAACATTACGCCGGCAGTTTTTTTTCGTACCGTTATTTACCAACGAGAGGAGGTTTAGAGCTTCCTGAACACCACTTGTTGAAAGCAACGACGCGACCGCTAAGTGCCATCTGGTGCGAAGGAGGTCTCCTCCACACCAAAGAAAGCAACATTGGGATTGCATGCAAAAGGAGGGTTTCATTCTAAAGAAAAAAAAACATGCGCATCACGCCGGCAGTTTTTTACCGCAGTTCAGAGCCAGCGCGACGCGTGGCGTCTCATCATTGGATGAAAATCTATGTGACACGCCTTCACTTCCGCTTAAATACGCCCAGAACTTCTCTCCCTCCCTTCTTCCTCATTCCGCGTCGAGGAAAGATGGTGAAGCTCTTCTGTGCGATCGTTGGTGCGGCAGGAAGCGCGTTCTCGGTGCGAGTAGACGAGAGCGACGAGCCCGAGTCCGTGGATGACTTGAAGGATGCGATCAAGGGGAAGAACCTGGCGACGATTACGTGCGACGCCAAGGACCTGCAGCTCTTCCTGGCGAAGAAGGACGGCGCGTGGGTTGACGAGGATGAAGCGGCAGCCGTGACCCTCGATGAGCGCGGACATCCGCAAGGCTTCAAGATGATGAAGTCCTCCCTGTTTCTCAAGAACCCCAAGCACTTTGGAGAGAGTTTTCATCCGGGTGAGGGCCAGGTCCACGTGCTGGTGGTGGTTCCGGAGGGGGCTGGTGGTTCAGCGAGCGAGGCATCCAGGATGGATCAACTCGTCGAAAAGGTCGACAAAATGTACGAGCAGACTGTGCTGGGCAAACGCAAGGTATATCGCCACTCGAGCGCGAGTTCGACGCTTCTGACCGAATTGAATGTTCGGGTGCAAGCTACCCGCGCGGTTCGATTCGCTACCGGGGACCTGACGCATGTTGAACCGTTCACGTGGGAAAGCATTAGCGATGAACGTGGCCAGGATATCTCGCTCACCGAGGAACAGCAACGTGATCGATATCGCGCGTACGTGGAAGTCAACATCGGTGATGTGCTCACGAGGAACAGGCTTTGCGTGTACGGTGTGGAAAAAGGGAAAGACATCCTCAAGGCCGAAATCCCTGGTCACAACATTGAACTTGTTGGACGCACGGACATGATCATACTGAGTGATCTCGTCTTGGAGAACCCGCTCGACTTGGGGTTGCTGCCTGGCGTGAGATTGCTCATCGAAGTGAAGAGAAAGATGAAAGAACGCGCCATCTCTCAGGCTTTGTCAGAACTGATAGCCCTGGATGTTCTCGTCGATGAACCCGTGATGGCACTCTTGACCGACTTGAATGATCATTGGCAGTTTTTCTGGGTCTCCGATACGATCAACAACCATGGTAATATCCGATCAGTGACTATACATGATCCAAGCGAGGCGTTCGCGGTGATTAGGACTCTACTTGACCAGTCACCGAGTGCTGATGCAGAGATCAGCCTTCCGTGCTTCCAAGAACCTGTGAAGCGACAGAAGCTATCTCGGGTCTTGCCCTCTATCGCAGAGGCTAGTGACGGTGGCGGGATTCGTGAGTGCATCGAACGATACTATGACATCGCCAGTATGTTAGGTCCCGACTTGGACATGGCGCGTGCTGTGGCTAGGCAGGTCACTCGATCTATTCCCACGTTGAGTTATTTCAGCTGATTCTTGCTGCGGCATGCTGCATTAATGATTTTTTTTTCTATCCTGACAAATAAAAAGTTAGTAATATACTAAGATGGCGTACTCACCTCAGCAATACCTCGCTAACAAAGAGCGGATCAAGGCGGCGCAGAAGCGCTACTATCAGCGCACACGTGAAGCTCGTTTGTCGTATCAAAAGGGGTACGACGACAAGAATA
>QOKR01001024.1:0-15785 GCA_016880985.1 Phytophthora idaei | reverse complement strand
CCCCCCCCCCCCCTCTCTTCTTCCTCCACCCTTCTCCCTCGTCCAACGCCGAAGTGTCGTCTAATGCTGACCCCTCAGTTCTCGGCACCGAATTGATGAAGTGCTATATATCGAATCCATGAAGTGCAATACAATAGAAATATAAGAAATCGTGCGGTTGCCGTTAGAAACCAGTCAATTGAAGCTGGGTAGCCATACTGAAAGCAAGTGAAAAAAGTCCATATTTAGTGATTCTCTCTGATTGGATGATTGGGAGTGCCCTGTCAACTTTTACGGATGGATACACGGATACTTCGGCGACCCTACAGGTGTGCTACATATACCGTTCATGCACATTCTAAGTATATTTCTAAACGGCTTCTAGTACGGTATTTACCTGTCTTAAAAATAACCCAGGCAATTACCGTGAAGTTCAGAAGTAGGTAAATGGCTTCAGGGTGAAAATTCTTCGAGTAAGTGGGGAACGAAATTTGGCGGGTCGTCCCATGCAAAGTTTGCTCATACAAAAATCAAGAAGTCATCAAAACCCGTAAGTAGTAGTGTTTTTGTAAGAAACAGCCCCGATTTCGTACACATGGTTTAAAACACAGGCCTAAATTTAAAAAAATCAGCTCAAGTTGAAGTTCCGTCGTTTAGAAACGCTTCGGAGACTGTTAGCTTTCAACTGTAAGGCTGAAAGAATTGGAACAAGTATCTCTTGGTGGGTACAACCGCACCTCACGCAGTTCCATTCGCGAAGTGGCACGACGAAGAACAGGTAAGATCGGTCGCGTCGCTCTGTGTCGTCAACCTTTAGTGCTAACAAACCCATGGACGTGCACAGATGACGAAGCCAAAGGGGGCGACTAACTACAGCGCTGAAGAGCGTCAGAGCTTGCTGGTGGTGGTTGTTGAGCTCTTACTTTTCGGGACGAATGGGGCTGTGTTGCCGCACACTACAATTCATCCGGCGACGCGTGCGGATCACTAAGAGATACAACAAGTTTAAGACGCAAGTTCACAGCAATGTATACGTCCGCGCGGAGATCAAAGAGTAGAAGATTGAGTGAGGATGTCGAGATCGTATTTGGGTGCACTAGAATAATATTGACCGTGCACAGAGCGTACGCTTCCGCAAATACTTACATGTAGCCAAGTGCTGCGGCCAAGATGCGGCGAAGTTTTGTCAAGATGCTGAAGCCGTGGTAGGCGAAGCTAATGGGGTTACGACGCAAGAACATAATAATATATCTACGGCGCGTCCGGACAAGAGCAACGAGAGAAGGATTCCAAGTTGTTTTGCTGATGCTAGGCAAGCTGACACTTCCGTGCATTCGGAGGCGACTACTTCTTTCTCACCCCCAAGTAGAGCGGAAGCTTCACCCTCGCAAGCACTTCAGGAGTTGGCGCAGTGTGATGTATTGGTACTGTTGTGTGGATCAAGCGTCACTATGAGCGATATGATGCTCAGTTGCTCGAAGAGCCGAGACAGAAGAGCCTCGACGAAGCCTATAAGCAGCGGCAGAGAGAAGTGGACTGTACCAAATACATAGAGAGCTGATAGAATGTATTGCATCTCTTCGGCAGGCGTTGCTATAATATACAGCAAACCTATATATCTGTTGGTATTTTGATTGTGTATAATCCATTCTATCCAACTACATGTACAAAACAGTAACCATACGCCTAGAATAACACGCCAAAAACAATGTACAATCCCAACACAATACAAATATTAGCACCTTTTTATCAAGACGCTGGAAACGATTGATAATTGGTGTACAACTAGTCGCAGTTGGAAACAAATTAAAATAAATCTCCACCTGAGTTGAACTGGGAAGTTCACAGAGCTGTCATTTCGCAACATTCTTCGAGAGCAACACGTTTCAAAGGTACACGTTTGGTGTCATTCAATTCAATGCAAGGCTAACCGTGATTATGCGTAGCTGTGTGTCTAAACCAGGTATGTCTGGCCGTAGCAAAAGGAGCCAAGTCCATCGAGAAAGGAGAGTCCAAGCGCCATCGGTTTATCCTGCGTGATAATATCCGGGGCATATCCAGATCAGCCATCCGTCGACTTGCACGTCGTGCTGGGGTTATTAACAGCGATCAAGCTGCTTCTTGTTTACTTTGCAGAGGTCGCAAACGATGCCTTGGCAGTGAACACTGACGGAAGAAGAAACGTCAACACAGTACTCGCGCCACACTTAGCAGATTGGGATTTGGCTGGAGTGTCGCGGGTCTTCCTCCTTTGTGTCGGGTCGTGTATCTTGCAGGCCGACGTAGGAAACTTTAGACGATAGCGGTTCAAAGTAAATGTAAGTTGTTTGTATTCTTGAGCTCTTCTTAAAGAAGGAAAATCACGACTGAGCTATTCCCTACAGCCTCACAATGAGTGAGGTGCTCCCTACCTCTCCGCAGATCCTTCCCTCGTGGCGGTCCAACGTGAAGTCCCTCCACAATCGGTCGACGAGCGTTCCAAGTTAGACTTGGAACGTCGAGGACTTTGCTGGGTGACCGAGTTGGTTGGACGTGGTAACAAAGTCTGAAGAGAGCAGACCTTCTGAATACAGTCAGCGAGAATCGCGAGTCCACCATCTAACTGTGGACCGTGACAATTCTCCCCGACTCACGCTCGGTGACATCTCCGAGCTGCATCGTCCGCAGCCGGTCTCACGGTACCTTCCGCCGTCACAGCTGGAACGTGCTCCGGATGCGTTCCCACCGAGGCGGGACTCGCGATCTTTGCTCCAGCCGCCGTTCCGTCCTCCCGCGTCCCACGTGGGCGCTCGACACTGGCACGTTCTCTTTCTTCACGGCGTCCTTATCGCCCCGCGAGTCCTTCCCATCCACGTCTAGTAGCTTGGCCGGGTTTACGCGTTGCACTCGAACGGGACTTCTCGTAGCACTGCATCAGGTGGCTGTAGCAGTCCACCAACAATTCGGCGGCGTTCCGAATCAGGTCATGGGGCGACATCTTTAGCGCGCTTACTCGCAGTTGAGGGTCTAAAGCCAAGGCACCATCGTTCAGGAAAGCCTTGAAAGCTCGCATCCAAGGTACGCGTTCCTGTTCTGCCACGAACTTATCGTAGTCCAGTCCAAACGCATCGATCGGAGATGGGTCGGCCTCCTAGGTTCTCCCTTGCAGGTTCTCCTCCTGCTCTGCTTGCGTGAGGGGTTCGGTCCCCATTGGTGCCTCCTCAGAAGGCGGAACACCTTCGGCTGATTCCCCATCAGGAGTCACATTAGGCTCCCCGACTGCGACTAGGGCGTCGGCAGCGTTCCGGTCGATCGTTTCATCCTGTGTCTGCGTTCCATATCTGATTGAAGCATCGTTCTCGTCGGCGTTAAGAAGGTCGAACATCCGAATGGCGCCAACTACACTCGCTCCATGTCGGTGGTAAAGCCTCGACAAACCGTCACCATGACCCATTGACGTCCCAGGTCGGTGATGCACCTTGGATCGCAATTGCGACGGCTCCATCGCACACCGAGCCAACTTCGCGTTCGAGGTCCTCGTTTTCTCACCAAAGATCCACGTGAGAGCCTGATGATTAGTGAATAAATCGAACTCAGCGTGGTCGAGATAGCATCGAAACTTGCGCGTAGCCCATACGATTCCCCAGCACTCAATCTCGGTCGTTCCACTTGTCTTGTTGACCCAGTTCCGTTGAGAACCCACCAGCATCTTGCTGGCATAAGCAATGACCCTGTCACGCATGTCAACTTCCTGCATAAGGCACGCACCCACTGCCAGGTGTGACGAATCCACGTAGAGCTTGAACCGCTTCTTGAAGTTGGGATACACCAGTATTGGAGGCTTCGCCAAAGCTCGTTGTAGCTGTCGGAACGCCACTTCACAATCGTCGTTCCAGCGGAACGCGACACCCTTCTGCTTTAAACGTTCCAACGGATCAGCAATCGCAGCGAAACCCGGTATATAGCGTCTAAAGTAGCTAGTCAATCCCAGGAACGCTCTAACCGTATGCAGGTCATGCGGTCGCTCGATATTCATCACGGTTTTTGCCTTTTTAGGGTCCGGAAGGATACCAGTAGGAGTCAGGATGTGTCCCAGGAACCCTACTTGGTCGCGTCCCCAATGACACTTCTTCATCTTCAGCTTAAAACCCGCAACCCTGAAGCGTTCCAAAACTTGTTGTACCCGGATCAAGTTAGTCGGGAAGTCGTCACTGAACACGACGCAGTCGTCCAGATAAACAAGACAAGTTCTCCACTTGAGGTCGACAAGAACGTTCTCCATGAGACGCTCGAAAGCTGGAACGGCATTACACAAACCAAAAGGGATGACCAGCCGCTCGTAGAGTCCAAACTTACTGGTAAAATACGTCTTCTCGACACTGTCCGGGTCCATTGGAACGTTCCAATACCCCGAAGCGATATCCATGGTAGAGAAAAGCTTAGCGTTCCCAAGAACGTCTAGGATGTCGTCAACCAAAGGCATCGGATAACTGTCCTTCACGGTGACAGCGTTCAGCTTCCTGTAGTCGATACAAAACCAAATTCCACCATCAGGCTTCCGTATCATCAACACAGGACTGGCCCAGGGGCTAGTCGAAGGTCTAATAAGACCGAGGTCCAGATATTCTTGGATCTCCGACTCCATGACATCTCCTTCAGCTTTCGACACTCGGTAAGGAGGTGGTTTGATCGGCAGGCGCGTTCCAGTATCGATACTAAACTTCAGGAGCTCCGTCCTTCCAGGTTTCTTGGAGGTTTCGACAAACAAGTTCATCATGCCCTTCAACATCTCCGCAAAGGGTCTCCTCTGCTCGGCCCCCAGCGACGAGTCCTGAAAGTCCACCTCGAAGTCGTATTCCCCACCGTTGTCCATGGCGCCAGCCATCTCATCCTCTACCGTTCCAACTTTCGCTGATGCGTTCCCATTTATCACGCTCAATACAGCACTAATGTCCCTCGACGTTCCATCTCGTCTTGGAAGGTTAGCCGTGAAAGCCGATTTTGGAACGATAGTCACAGCGGCGACGTAGGCGCCTGCCTTGATCTCAATCTCCTCAGTGGAAGCGTTGCGGACTTCCACTAACACCGTTCCATCCGCGACCGTACAGAGCGTTCTCGCGATCCTCAATTACTCGTCCGATCCGGGAACACCTTCTACCAGCACAACTGAATGGTTCCTTACCGTTCCACGTATGCTCGAGCATACCAGCGTCTGACGACCGGGTTCCAGGCGCACTGACAAGTTTACCGAGGCCGCGTAGGTCTCCTCAACTCTCGTTGCGCCTAACGGAATCACATCTCCTGTTCCCTTCAACGTCATCTTTTGCTCTTCAAGGTCGATTACCGCACGGAACGCTCGGAGCGAGTACGTTCCAGGGATTGCGTCGACGAAGAAATGCTCGGCCACTACCAAGGAAAGCGTCCTCTCCAGCGTTCCAAGTGTCACGGGCAGGTCGATAACACCACTTACGCGGATCTCATGCTTCGAGACGCTATTCAGACTTCCCGTATAAGGTCTGAGAGGTTCGGAGGCTCGTGTAATGGGCCAACTCTGTGCCCACTACTTCGGCTTACACGTTAGCGCATGTGTACGAGGAAGCGCAGTTTGCTTAAACTTAGATTAACTATACTTTCGTCCGAAAGTGTAGATTTACTAAAATAAGAAAAGCTAAACGCCGTTCTGGGTTAAAATGAGAACTGTTATTTATGATTTATGTCTGGACTGGGTTTCCTCCTGAAACTGATATCCTATATGAAAGGTATTCTGCCATCCGATGGCTGTCAGAACCCTGCTAATCTAATTGGTAGAAAGAAAGGCTTATCTACCAATAGGAAGCCTAAATGTATACAGACCAGCGGTCTGCAAAGTGTAGCCATTGGTGTGGCTTACACCAACGTTCGAGAACCCTCCATGTAACCAAGTGGCTACGTGTAGCCACTTGTGTGTAACCCCGTTACAGCTCGACCGAGTCGTTTCAGTACTCGCTGTCGACTAGGCTGGCGATGGCACCAGTGTCGGCCAGCGTTTCGGACGGGCAGTAGTCAATGAAGCTGTCGGACAGCGCTAGCACACCGCCGACACCGCAGATAACGCGCTTGCCTTCCGGTACAACACCCTCCTCATTCTCAGTGGCGTCGCCGCCGCTCACTTCGCGCAATCCAGGTCGTCTCCACGGCTTCGGGGCTCTTCTCGCGTCTACGGAATAGACTTCGGGCGCCTCATTCCCTATTTGGAGCTCCTCATCGTCCAGCGTTTTCATTGGCAAATGTATCGTCACTTTTTCCCGTAGATTTGTCGCACCGGTTGCAACGACGGGTCCCACTTTATCCTGAGTCTCTCTTTCCCTGGCACGCAGTTTGTCACGGATGACAGCAGCTTCGTTCCCGTGATAACATCGGGCCCACGATATTGCCCGATTTAGGAACGCTTCACTCAGCGTTCCACCCACATATACGAGGTAGTCACGCAGCGATTCCTCGTCCAGAGAGCCTTCTTCCACTTTGTCTCGCAAGGGAGGGATGCTTTTAGCGTCAACGCGTTCCAAACCATCAGGATCTTCTGGTAGACGACTCTCTTTGACGTTCTGCCCTTGTTTTAAGAGTTCGTAGACTCGGCTGCAAATTATGGAACGCCATCTGAACGGCAGCGATCCAACCACTTCCTCAGGGCTCTTCGAGTTCGAGACGGCAGTTCCTTTGAGTCCAATGCACACGTTCCGCACGAACTCGCGTTCCACCGCGTCTTCAGTCGACCCTTCGGAGCTGACACGCTCTCCCTCGCTCGCCAATACTGAACTGACAGCAGGTTGCTACCGTACATCGGACCCTTCAATTTCCCGGAAGTTCCTGTTGGCGCGCTTCGCCTCCGTCGCCGTCTTTAATGTGTCGGCGTACCAATTCAGCCAGTACTCCTGCGTTCTAAGTGACCCAGACGAGACGTCTCGCGTGCGTTCCAACACCTCTTCAGATATTCCCAGCACCGCACTCATTTCCACGAGTGTCGCTCCTCGGGTTCATCTTTCACCACTTGATCTCCACCGCGCTCGAGCATGTCCAGCTCCTCGTCAGTAAACAGACGATCGTAGCAACTCGTAGATGCCGTTCCCTTGGTACTTTCCTCGTCATTCTCGACCTCGAGAGCCTCAGTTTCAACTTTACTTGCTCCCACCATTCCAATAACTGCCGATAATCGACCTGCTCTGACGCTAGAGGCGTCCTCCGTGTTCGACTTGAGTGCATTTTTATACCGCGCGGAGTTGGTGGACGGCACTTCAGCCTCCTCTCCTTCCTTGCACTCATCCTTGGGCTTTAACGCCGTCTCGGAGCGTTCCGTTGCTCCCCTGCTGGCGTTCCGTATCACTAGGAAACGTTCCGTTGTTCCGCCTTCCCAGTCCAGTGTCACTTTGGAGCGTTCCGTTGCCTCCTCCGTGCCCACTCCGTCGTGATCGAGCCTCCTCGTAGAGCCCTCGATCCTTCCGCCTTGTTCGCAGCCAGTCCGTTCCGTGGGACCGCTCCCGATATTCGTTCCTAATTTAGTTTCCGCAATCTCAGTCGTCACGCTCGCGACGGTAACGTCCCGAGCATCTTCACCATTCATCACACCTCTTCCGAGAGTCCTCTCGGGTCCACTAGCCATTCCTTTTTCTCGTGAACCCTCATCTCTCTTTGTGTCGCCAACTAGGCAAGAGGAAGGAGGGACACTTCATTTCCCTTCTTCCTGCCCCCTTCATTGTTGGGACGTTCAAGATGGTGCGGACGTTCCAGGGCCTGAAGCGTTCCTCACCAGCCCTCGTAGCTTGCCAATGTCCGGACACATTGCCACGGTGTGGCCCTTCTGCTGGCAGAGGTAACACTCAGGAACGCGACGTTCTCCGTTTCGATTATTGCCTTGAGGCCTCGGCCAGTTGCACTCCATGGAATAGTGGCCGTCACGCTGGCACGGATTACAACGGCCTCTCCCACGCGGACAATTCTCGCGATTGCGCCCCTTGCGCCCACATCGACCACACACGATCCCTCCTTCCGTGGTTCGAGTGTCAGGTCCAAGACGGTTATCAAGTGGTCCAAGGTTCGCGTTTGCGTTCCCATCCGAAGTTGGAACGCCAGAAGCTTGAGGTGCAGTTGGCGCCACAGCGTTAACGAATCCACGATGCGTTCCGGAACCCTGTTGTTGCTTCAGGTCATCTGGCATCATCTGGTTCATCTGCTGTAGTTGCTGGAGCATCTGCGATTGAGTCGACGTCAAGCTACTCGTACTGAACGGGAGCGTTCCATCTCCGGCAAACTCGTCCTCCTCCTCAACTGGTAAGTGCAGGTTCTTGTACAGCAGTAAGGTACAAGCTTCAGGAATCGACGTGACCATAGTCGCGTCCAGCACCGCTCTCATTTGCTTGTTGCGCAGGCCATCCAGGAAGAACTCATACCTCATACGTGGCTCATAGTAGTTGAGACCTTCGCACATCGTAGCGATTCTGTCGCCCCACTCGTCAGCGGACTCATCACGGTTCCGTTTAGCAGCCTTGAGCCGGTTCCACAACTGCGCAGGCGTCTGGCAGATAAAACGATTGTGAAATCGCACTCGCAACGCATCGAAACTATCGATCCTCGAGTCATACCACCACTCTTGTCCCACCTTACCCTTGGGGTACTGCTCAAAAGCTGTCAACCCCATCTGACCATCCATTCCATACGTGCACTTCTCGAAGGAACGCCAGAACGCGGCCGCTCTTTCACTCGCAGCGGTGTCGGAGTAGAATGGAACGATAACCTTCACTGCGTTCCGTAACTCGGTCGGAATACCAATGATTGGAACGTTCTGCCGAGAATAACTTCCAGATGCCGGCGTTCCATACCAGCCCTCTTGGCTGTTGAACTGGTTCGTCTCCGGCCCGTGTGGAAGTCCCGTACTCGTCTGGTACCTTTCCCCCCAGTTACCATAATTCACAGGTGTCGGTATTGCGGCGCTGCAGACCACACAGGCAACGTTCCAGTAGAGTTCCACCCAGACGTAGTCGTCATCGGAGGTTGGAACAGAGGATGGAACGCACCCGGTCGGAGCGTTCCATTTTCCACCTCGTCCCTGTTGGCGCTTGGAACTTGGATGGACACACCTCCATACGAAGGAATTGCGGCCATGGACATTCAGACAGGTGTTGACGTCGGAGTCGGCAACGTCACCCTCGGGGACACTGAGCCCAGGTGCCCAGCCATCGGAGAACGCATCAGTCGGTCAGGCTCCGCTCGTGTGTACTCAGTCGAGGTTGCCGTTTGGCGAGACACGGGCGCTGTAGCTTGAGCTCGTAGCGCCGGCGTCGGGGCTTCACTCGTCACCGAGAATCGTTGGAGTGCTTGACCCAAGGTGTCTACGAGGAACGCCTGTAAAGCGGGGTTCGTCGTCGACGTTCCAGTTTCAACCGTCGGCGTCACAGTAGACTGAACCGGTAGCGTTCCTTGGCCTCCTGCCGAGTCGTTCGCCCGAGTGGTCGCTCCAGCCGCGCCGGGACGTACCGCTCCACCCTGCACCAACCCTTGAGCTCGTCTGCTCCCTTAGTGACTCAGCCCGGAAGCAGGAACATCTTCACCGGACTGGGTTCGACGGTCAGACGTCGCGTACGCAGGGGTGACCATTGGAACGTCACCTCTAGCGTTCCCCACAGGTTGTAACGAAGGACGAGACGGATCCATAGAGAACACCACTCCTTCTTGCGGGGTCCTGGGACCGTCGTCGCCGTAATCCCTACAGGCGCGTCGATCGTCGTTCCAGATTATGTCGGCTCTTGACTTGGCGCCGGTTGTCGAGCCAACTGCTCGAGGAACTTATTGAACATCTCTCGCACTCGGGACGTCTCCAGTACCGACTCCGCTCTCCTTATCGTCCTTGGCTACGAGGGCGCGATGCCGAACATGTCTTCTTCCTCACCTTGGTCCGTCTGCGCCCCGTAGCCGCCAGCCCCTTGGTCGGTTTGACGCAGCGTTCCGCACTCCACGTCACGGCCCTGACCGTCCCTAGCCGGAACTCTCTCCTGCGCGTCGCCGCGAGCGATATCCTCGGCGCGCGCTTCCTCTTCTTCCTCTCGAATCTCAGCAGGGTCAGGCGTCCCCGTTTCAAGTGGGGGGGGGGGGGCAACCTTCGGCCCCCTCGTCTGTCCCGTCACCGTGTCCTTCACTGGACAAACCGTGGGTACCCATTGCGTTCCCACTCCCTTTCTCCTTCGCCTTGGCGTTCCGTTGCCAAGAATCTCCAAGCGGCTCACTCCGCGTTCACGTTCCTGCGATATTCGGCAAGAAGATACCCTGCTTCTCCACCAAATTGTCGCGGGTCTTCCTCCTTTGTGTCGGGGTCGTGTATCTTGCAGGCCGACGTAGGAAACTTTAAACGATAGCGGTTCAAAGTAAATGTAAGTTGTTTGTATTCTTGAGCTCTTCTTAAAGAAGGAAAATCACGACTGAGCTATTCCCTACAGCCTCACAATGAGTGAGGTGCTCCCTACCTCTCCGCAGATCCTTCCCTCGTGGCGGTCCAACGTGAAGTCCCTCCACAATCGGTCGACGAGCGTTCCAAGTTAGACTTGGAACGTCGAGGACTTTGCTGGGTGACCGAGTTGGTTGGACGTGGTAACAAAGTCTGAAGAGAGCAGACCTTCTGAATACAGTCAGCGAGAATCGCGAGTCCACCATCTAACTGTGGGCCGTGACAGGAGCTCCACGCTGAGTGGGCTCGTTAAACACAGAAACTTCAACCAAGTATCTTCGGGGGCGAGTGACCAAGACTAGAAAGACTTCGGGTTTCTGAGACTGTGTAGCGCAGGTCTCATAGTTATCCGCATGCCCGCTCTCGTTCATCAAGAGTCTCGTCCCGTCCTGAAAGTTTTTGTAAGGGGTCTGGTGCGCGATTCCGTGGTCTAGATGGAGCACGCAAACCGAAAGACCGTGACCTCCAGAGATGTCGTCCACGCTTTAAAGCGTCAAGGCCGCACACTCTATGGATTCGACACGTGAGGTATCTCGTGTAAGCTAGTCATGGAGGACAATGTAAGGAAATCATTGATCACAAAAGCAATTATAGAACAGGCTGCTTATCATGTCACGCCATTTTTGTTTTATTGTATAAACTCCACGAACTGCGCCTTCTCCCCGGAACGGTCTGGCCCGGGTAGGCAATACGTCTCTTTGTACTTAGCAGGTCATGGTAATTCAGGTAGACACCGGTAGCCATAGGTATCCACAGACAACTGCGAGCCTCAGTAGAAACCATTTAGATCGGCGCTGTAATTGGATACCTTCACCGCTAATGTTTGTTATCCATTACAGGCATCTGTCCTCACTGAAAATGGATTAGAGCACAACTAACACGAGAGGGTAGCCAAATGTTTGCACGCTTGACTATTGACACCGGCGCTGACCCGAAATCGTACTTAATGATGTTTATGCCGTACAGTAAGATGCCAATTATTGACCAGCTCAAATTCTCAGATGTACCAATAAATGTTGTCGTCACTAAAAAAAAATCCTCGCCAGCATAACATGGAGGATGCTGACTCGCGTTACATAACAATCCTACAGCACCGACATGGCGTCAATAATAGATCTGGGTGCAGTTGGCGCCTTTTCGATGCTAAATAAAGCTGAGCTGACTTATTTGTTTGTCGAACGATGAAGGTGCTCAACCTGGAGTACAAATGGAATACTGCAGGATAATGTGGTGTCGTACAGTAGAGCAGGAAATCTCTCATACGACATTCTACTTCACAACGAGATCATAGCTTTCACTTCATCAAATTACTTAAACGCTCCACTTTTATTTTTAGCAAACTGCATGCATACTGACTAGCAGTCGAAGCTATTCAAAGAAGAAGTCGGTATGAAATGGCATGGAATCGAAGCTAGAACTTTCAGTTTGCCAACTTCGAATAGCTAACGCGGCAAAATTCTTGAAACTGTTTAGACGTATCTCAGGATTGACAGTGTTGACACAATGTTGTGTCACAACATTGTGTCAATCCTGAGATACGTCTTCTCTGCAATTTCTTGTTGTCCAACGCTGCAAAAAAGCATTCCAGCGAACCAGAACGGGTGCGGATTTGTTCCCATTCTTCGAACGGCTATTTTCCATTAACGGTCAATTTCACTTCTTTTCAGTTATTTTTGGCTAGTTTCCATTCTAACGGACTAGAGGGATTGGGCTGGTAGTGCCGATTTTTGACAGTTTCATATCAATACAACGGGTACGTGATACTAGCTTGTAGTTGCTGTGAGGGCGAACAACATTTATCCAGAGCGCGTGGACCAGCCTTGGCGCACGTTCGCAGCATGCTGCACTGAGTGCACATACCTGTAGGGCCAGGCTTCGTGCACATGCGCATTCTCGGAATTGGAACGGTGGGAGTAATTGTAGCGTACTTAAGTAGTACAACGTTCCGAATGACCCACCGGATCTCAATTCAAAAATGAATAGTTTTTTTTTCATACTCAATCTTCTATAACTCGATATCTTCACTAAAGCGGTCCCCATTTTCCTGGTAGTGCTACGGTCACGTAGTACGGACAGCCCATTAGGGATTAATTCGGGGCATCCTCGGTGTGCGCTACTTAGTACTTAATTTCTACCCATATGGATTTCAAATGGATGGCCTATATAATTGTATTTCGCATCGATGATCCAACCCCAACCAGGTTTTTTCACCGAGATCGATATATTCTAACAGGATGGACGGTAGCCTGTAATGAGGCCAACAACTGGCTACACACTGTATTTCCAATTCGAATTCAAATACGGTGTATTGTAAATTCAGAAATGGAGTACATTACTTGTAGTTCAAATGAGTAGCCATTATTATTCGCATGTCATGAAGGATGCATCTGGGTCGCCAGACAGCGCCGAGGCGTCGATCGTAGTGCTGGTGTATGATCGCATCCGGGTAGTCTCCCCGCGCGAGTATCGTGAGTACTTCGAACGTCTAGAGAAAAAAAATGCGGCGCGAGCTGGAACAGCCACTTATATCCGTCCGAGTTGTAACCCATAAACTTGAGAAAATCAAGTCGAGGTGCACCTCCATACACAAGCGAGCTCGATGCTGGACTTCAACAGCTCTACGAGCGAGACTTTTGTGTAAAACGTTTGGCTCCCTCGACGTCGAGGGAGCCACCAGCCGGAGGGGCCGAGCGTTGGCAGACAAGCGCAAGGTGCCGGCAAGTGTGGCTTGCAATTACGAGGCATCTAACCCCAAAGGTTTTCTACGAGGACTGCTTTCGTAGATCCGAATCTTCGCTCCAGCACGACGTGTTACTGATACCGGAAAACTGGAGATTTTTACCGGCCACTATTCAGTACAACACTGTAGTTGCCGTAATATATTGGAGTTTCCACGTATTTTATTGGTACCTCTGTTTTCCGATGTTTTCGACCACGTCAATTGTGGAAGGATATCTCTTACACTTATCAATCAAAAGCTGCATGTACTACATAGTAGAAGGATGGATAAAGTGATGTGGTGGTCGCTTCCAATCGAGATAAACTCATTTTTAAATTTTATTTTAAAAAAATCCTTTTAAAATATACACTCTAAATCACTCCACTGCCAGCCGAATTCTCTCGTTCTCGAAACACCTCTCAATATTGATAGCCCTTCAGAAACCATGCGCTTTGTTACATGTATAGATATTAATGGATTGCACCTAGAACTTTTATGCTCAAGAATGACGTGTACCACATTGACCGACTTCGCGAATTAATCCTAGGTTGGGCTGTACTGTACCTACTTCGTAAACGAACCACTACCAAGATTTTAAAAGTACTCGCCATATTTGAATCGCGATGTTACTATCCTTGTACTAAATCTAGTTTCCACCAGGCTGCATTTTTAAGCACGGTTTTGTTTAGACACCTCCGTATGGCACATATCCGCGTTGAGAATATGTCGTCTAGGTCCTCGGAACGGAGATATTAGTTGAATGGCTGGTAATATCTCTCAGTAGAGGCGAACATGAACAATTTAATGCGGGGGCCAAGCCGGCTATCTTAATTGGGGGGTTGCGGGGAGAAATGAGCCCGATTTCCAACCATGACAGCCACGGAACACAATAAAATTGAGCATGGCTTTGCAAAATTCTTTGCGAATCTTGTTAGGTTAACTTTAGCGGTTTAGAGTCTACACAGCTCAATCCTAAACCATAAACCCAACACTGGAAACGTCCAAGACATTGGACTAGAGCGGTCACTCTGGTCCAAATTACACTGGCGCAATGCTCACCCAAACGGCACCCACGGAGTCAAGTTCCTTGCCACAGGTGCCAAAAAATCCACCCAGTTGATAGCCCTCGGGAGCAGTATCCTTGCCGATATCTTTTGTTGGGTTACCACCAGAGATGGTGTTGTTCAGGGTGGTAGTGAACTGGATATACTTGACGCGTGTGTGGTCACCCTTTTCACCCCAGTGCGCCTCGATTCCAGTGATGTATTCTCCCGCACCGAAAGTCCATCTTTGCTGTTCGCCGCCGCCGCCTCCGTGGTACAAGGGTGACTTCTCGCCCGTCGGAGACGTGATTTCGAGACCGACGCCATTGACGCGCTCTCCAGACCGAATGATGATGGCTTGCACGGTTTGTCCGGGCGTAACAAGTTCGACGTCGGAATACTTCCTTCCGTGGGGCCCGCCAAACACCTCACTCAACTGAATGCCATTTGGCAGAGCGGTAGCGCCACATGCGACCAGCGCCACCGTCGCGAGAACCTGCAAGACGAATCGTGATATCGTCGTTTTGTTTCGAAGCTTGAGCGGGTTGTCGGGTAAGAAGAAAGTTTAAAAATGAAAGGGAACGCGTCGAATACAGTCTGTATCTCAAGCTTTTTAGAAGCGTGCTTTGGAGTCTTGCTTCTAGGAGATTGAGTTTATGCTGTTGAGTATTACGGTGCCAACAGAAGCCCGTATTCCGGAACGTAAGATAGAAGGTAGGATCTGCCAATCTTGTGTTGTTGTTTTGCAGTTGGATTAAGCTTACATTTAGGTACCGTCGAAGGCGCATGAATTTGCATTCCTCGCCCTAAAAAAACATCAAGGGGCAAAAATTATGCATCCCTGCTTGCGGTTCCGTTGCATCAGTAAGGGCAATGCAGCCAAAAAGGTGCGTGCGACAACACAACAGATCACCAGCAAATTGCCACTCAAAGCCATGCCCACCTTGAAGGTGACCTTCGCTATTTAATAGCCAGATCGACTATTGTAATCATTACGCGTTTTGTCCTATTCGAATCCTAAATCGACCGTTATTACGGGAATTATGCTGTATTTACCTCAAATTAGTATATAAATCCCTCAGCTTACCACTTATTAGACCGAACACGTCGATGGTTGTATTTCTGTCAAAGTCGACCAGCTGGGGTATTTAGCTGCGGTTTCGTGCATATAACGATCATTGAAGGAGTTGATTGGTCAATCGGGCAAGGGTGGTAGATTTATATGTAATTCGACCAGAATGCCCAGGTAGCAGACGGCAATCTGAGGGATTTATATATAAATCGACCGCGATTTGGTAATGGCAAATCGCTTAAGAGTGAGTAAATCCGAAAGCACAAAAGAGCTGGTATTCACAATACATGTATTGTGCTTTGCAGATGGAATGTCGCTCCGTTTTATGGCTTAGATAGAGCATGATCGGAGCATTAAAGCCAGGCATAAAAATCAGATTTGAAAAGGCAGACCTGGAATTATTATATTTGTCCTCGATTTGCGTTTCAAATACGCAAAAGGGGTCGTTTTATAATAGATCGATGTCGATTTGTCGTACATCGACTACAAGCGCTCGATTTGGTTTGTCGTAGCTCGATTTAT
>QOKR01001023.1:0-15799 GCA_016880985.1 Phytophthora idaei | reverse complement strand
TTTTTTTTTTTCAAGGCAAAAACGGCAATCGGATTTTTGAAATGGGACCGGGGTTCAAACGTGGGCCTTTCCGATCCCAAAAAAAAAAAAAAAAACACACACACACTCTTTATCGATTGCACGTTCAATGTCTGCCCCAAGCCATTCTCGCAGTTTGCCATAGTTATGGGCTATGATCCTGCCTATGATCTCTACCTGCCGGTCTTCTGCGTGCTGCTGCCGGACAAGCAGCAAGGCGCGTACTAGCATTTGCTTGACAGCGGCATCATGCAGTGTGACCTTCAAGTCGACCCGCGTTACGTCACTAGTGACTTTGAGGTGGGCCTGTTGAATGCTGTTCGTCAGCCGTTCGCCGGTGTCTCTGTCGTCGGCTGTCTCTTCTATTGGAAGCAGGCGCTACGACGTAAGATGATCGACTTGCGCATCCCGCAAGAGACGGTGAGCCACGTAATGACGGCAGGTGTCATCGACGTACTGACTGTGATTCCGATTGGCGAGAATACAGAGAAATGCATTCCTTTTGTCCGAAGCCGCGTGAATGAGTCGGGCCATCGTGGTAAGTTGGACACGTTCTGGCGCTGCTTCAAGCGGACGTGGATGCTTAACTACGACCCAGCACTGTGGATCATCCACGATATCGCGGAGTCTACGGACATTGTCAATCACACGAACAACGCCCTCGAAAGGTTCAACAGGGACCTCAATGAGTAATTCACGGCGGCGCATCCAAAATTGCTGGCCTTCATGGCTGTGATCAAGGAGAAGTCGAAGAACTACGTTGTCATGCTCGATGACATATGTCACCACCGCCAACGGGCTCCAGAGCACGGCAATCTTGTTGGGGTCGAGATACCTGCTGAGTATCACCGCTTTTGTGCGGAGCAATCCCAGGAGTAGTGCCATCACCGCCAGTGTTAAGTAGGTAATGTTTCCGCTCATACACATATCCTGAAGATCCCGAACCTGTCTAAATATGTTCCCAAAAAGTGTATCCCAAATGTGTTCCCAACATGCCTATCCCAAAACTGTTCCCAATATGTCAATCCCAAAGACGTTCCCAAAAGTACTACTAAAAATACACCAGGGAAGTTTATAGTGTCCTAAAACTGTTCCCAATGTTTTCCACAATTTGAGTTTGGGCGCATATTTGGGATGCATTCTCAGCTATCGTCAGCTTGCTGGCAACAGGGCTTCGGCCGCTTCTTCCGAATCGACGATCCGCGTGTCGCGTTGCAATCCATGCGCTGCGTCATGGACGCAATGACCCAGGCGACTTTTCGGAAGACGAAAACAAACCAAAACGTTTGATTCTGACTACGATGACTATGCTGCAAAAGCTTCGGTGGTAAAATTCAATACAAAGCCAACGGATGTGGTTCTTCTTTTTAGTGGGTAGGTCTCTGAATTTAATCTGGATGAGACTATTTTTCGGATCACCGTTGGGCCTCCCCTTTGGTTCCTGTAGAATTAGGTACAATTATGGGACGGGTCCTGCTTTTCGCTAAACTATTTTTGGGCAACCTCCCTAGCTTCATTTATCTTGCAAACATAATATGATAATACAAAAGGACTTCATAAACATATATTGAAAATGTTGTTCAAAGTGTTTTATAGGTAAACTCGAACTAAGTTTGATATTTGTGGTAGTATCGACCGATTCACAAAGAACATCACCAAGCGCGGAGCTGTTGTACGTTGCAGCTGGAACCCCAACAACTGCTGTTGTTGTCAAACAACACAATGACAACAAAGAGCACAACGGCGACAACACGGCAACACTGATCGAGGCAGCAAAACGGCCGCTACACAACGCGGTACTAATTCGACGGCGACTAGTGGTTGTAGAGCAACTAAATCAGCTGCAACTGTTTCAAGTGGCCAATAACTTGCTGCCAATACGGTAAAGCGGCAAACAAGCTACAGTAATGCAAAACTAGGTACAGCCACTGGTACTTTATGAACACCTATATTTTCTTTTATAGCACCTATTCTTTCAAGCAGGAAATATTGATGGACGGTTTTTTGAAAGTCATCTTTATTTAGTTATTGTTGTCTCTATTTTGGGTATGTTTCAAATGGTCTCATTTTTTGGTCGCAGGCCCAAAAAAGACCAGACCACCGGTGACCCGATTTGATTCTTCCGATCCGTTTACAGGTCATCAGAACAGAGGCTATTCAAATTCACGGCCAGCTTGGCTTGGTGTAGGCAGGTTCCTAACGGGATCATGCGACCTCACTGCGAAAGGTCACAACGAAACCACTCGCAGGTTTGACGTTGAAAGATCGGTGTATTTGCATTTTCAAACCATGGAGACACTGTGCACAATGAAGTTGCTGCAAGCAGCAAGTGGACAGCACAGCAGAAGGTGGGAAGGAAGCGTACTATCCCTGCACCTACATCGGACGACTGTACTGACTGGACAATGGATCAACTGAAGCTTGAATGTACAGCACGAAAGCTTTGTGTCGCGAAAAACACAAACAAGGCGGATCGTATAACTATTCTGAAGGGATATGACGACTCCAAGGTTGCTATGGAAGTGCTTCTAGAGAATCAGCGACTCGACAAACGCGGCCGCGGAGCTAGTGAAATAAATTCAGAGCGACGTTCGAAACACTGTCCGTATCGTTTGGTCAACGTTCTCTTTTCGGAGGAGTTTTTCGACAGGTTCATTACATCTGGGGACACACTCACTCGGGCCGAGCTCGACGATGGTGGACAGATCTTCTGGGATAATGTTGCTGAAGCCTTCAACACTAGTAATGATGTATTTGACCGCCTGGTGAGTGAAGACTCACTGTTTGAAGGTATTGATCCGCATCAAATCGCCGTCCATTCGGTCGCTAAGCTGAAGTCCATGTGGAAGGAATGTAGCAGTTGCTTAGCTGCTACAGAAGGGAGGTGCAAACTTACTGGATCACACGCACAATTCTGGGATTATTGTCAAGGTGACAAAGTTGCTATGTATGTGCACCTTTGGTGCGAGCTACGTGGGCCTGGGCGCAACCTTTGTGCTTCATGTGTATACAAGGAAAATGAAGCCAACGAATCAAACGAACTACAGTCGGCAAGTGGTACGACAGAGATACAAACTAACCGGAACGCCAAAAAAATGAAGATCGTCGGAGTAGCATGAATTCTGTTGTTGACTTGACAAATGTCGTAATCAAGTTGGCGGAAGCAGAAATGGCAAGCATGAATTCGGAACTTACAGCACAAAAAATTGCTGTAGCTCGCTTAAAAGGCGAAAAGATGGAGCGAGACGTTGTCGTAGAAAAACTAGCAGCCGTGGATGGAATTTTGATTCGTCAACGCCAAACTCTTTCAATGTTGGATATGCAGATCAATGAAAGAACTATGAAAGGGATGGGCACTAGCGACATTTTGCACCAACGTGAACCTGTTTTCACCGTTTACAATCGCTTCAAAGAAAGCGGAGGAACTTCAAGACCAGATTATGGAAAACTAAGAGTAAATATTTCTGAGTAGCTTATTTCCTGGTAGAAGCCGGTCGTGATAGGTTGTATGTGTCTGGATATGCTCTAATATAACGTTGCGAAGTATATGGCCATTTTGAATAGCCTCGGATAAGCTTTCTTCCACAGTTGGAGAAAAACTGCAATCCTCCATTGCGTTATACTCTCGCACAGCTGCACAAGCAAATCCTCCACTAGCCGGACCTTGAATGCGTTCATCGATGCAATAATTATGAATCTTCATACAGGTGATGATAATAAGTCCCACATGCATGAAATCAACCGCGAAATGTCTCTTAAATATTTGCCACTTGTTGACAAGGCGTCCAAAAGACGAATGCGCAGCTGCGATAGATAAAAGTTGTAGTCCGAACATGCTGTCGACTTGATTTCAGGCTTTATGGACAGCAAGTGCAACGTGTACGCATTGTCACCAATTATATAGTATCCAAACGGTAGTTTAGCGATGGCTGTACTCAAGGGCCACTTCATAAATGCTACACTGTCTGCCACTTTCCCTGGAGAATTAAAGCAATAGCCCGTAAACCGACAAGCAGTATCACACATCACTTGAGCACTAATGCCATGGCACAGATCATGGCCAGAAAAAATGGCTGAAACGTCGGGAACCTCCTTAGTACTCGGGGCTTTGATCCTGCAGAGCCATCCGTCGACACAACCTACACACCTGTCAATATGTTGTCTCTGCTGATATCTGCAAACTGAGATGCTGCAAGCAGTATCGATTCATTATCGTAGACAGGGGCCGTGATTTTGTATCGTGGATGTGTACATCTCGCTTCCACGACCGCCACAACGCTATAAAAAATCTCCGATTTACTAACTCCAGCGAGAGCCCAAATTGAATGGAATGAACCCCCTGCCAGCCATGATATGGTTTATTTACTGGTGTAATGTGTCCAATACCGGTTCTGTTTCTCGATTTCACGCCGTCGCGTTCAAGCATAGGCTTGAGAGACTCCACCAGCTCCTCGAAGGCTGTAGTAGCGTTTGAATTGCCCTTCTTGGACCAGACGAACACGGTGAGCTTCCCAGTCTAGACGATTCCTTGGAACTACTTTAGCTCGGCGCCTTCGATGCTCATTAGCTGCTATAACAGTGGACACGCACCCAACAACCCGAGATATCTTCTTTCCTCCTCTTCAACTACACCTTTGTGCGATCCAAGCCGTACTAAACGGCAACCAAAACCGTGAAGCTCAAATCTATAACGCAAATTGTTGACTAAGGAGGGGCAAATCTGCATTCAATGTCGTTTTTACGGTACTCAAACCCGTGCTGATTGTACCTTACACGCCGTATTCCATGTCCGCTCCTCCGTCTGGCGATGAGCAGGGGCGTTGTCCAGTACGATCACCACCATCTTGCCCTGGTAGTACTTGCTGTACTCGTCCGAAGACTTGACGGCCTCGCAAATCTCCTCCACGAAGGCAGCATTCGTGTCCATGCGGATACTACCGCGTTGGAGTCGGTAAGTGACGAGGCCAATACTGAACAAAACAGCATATCGTACCTGCAAGTTGCGCCTTTTAACGGCGGAAGCTTCACGACAGCTCTCTTTCCTCGCTTAGCGCGTCCGCTTCAAGTGCACATTGTAGTTAGTTTCGTCATAATAAACGATACAGTTACCTTGGTCTTGGTGCTCCTTGAGCTTCTTAGCGAAAATTTGGCACGTTTCCTTATTAATGGCGCTGTTGCAGGTGGTAGGCTCGACGCGCACCTGTTTGACGGTGTACAGCATTCCTTGGAGGTGATAGCTGATGGTCGACGTGTCCACCTTCAGGCCATAGTCGAGGAAGAGCATTTTGCGTATAGTCTCCAGGCTGTACGTACAGTTTGCGTTTAGGTACTGATCTAGGTAGCCCTTAGCCTCGTCCGTCACCTTGGCATGCTTCATGCCACCACGGAGAAGATTGTCGGCTCGGCCTCGGCTAACCAAGTCTCCAGCAGTCGAAGGTTGGATACCGTTACTGGCTGCTACCTCCAGCCAGTCAGTGCGACCGGATCGGTGAGCGTCCAGCACGCGCTGCTTCTTGGTGACGGTGTGGGATTTGCGGGGGGACATCTTCGTGGTGGAGGGTGAATAGAGAACTGATGATGCTTAGGCAGGTTAGGCTGCGCTGGCCGCGAAGTCACACTTTTGGCGCGAGCTCAGCACAGCCTGTCATTTTGGCGCGTACAATCAGCACGGGTTTGAGTACCGTAAAAACGACATTGAATGCAGATTTGCCCCTCCTTAGTCAACAATTTGCGTTATAGATTTGCGCTTCACGGTTTTGGTTGCCGTTTAGTACGACTTTGATCGCACAAAAGTTGTAGAACTGTGAACGGTGATCCGGTATGAGGGCATGATCCCAGCTTGGGATCATCGGAGCATTGCTGCGACGACATTTGTATACTAATTAGCCAATCACACATCAGATAATATGATCATGTGCTGAGGATGATCCCGTTAGGAACGGTCCTTAGTGACAAAATATATTTGTCGGTAGCCGTCACCGAAAGCGTAGTTTTTCGTACCTCTTGCATATGTGGGGTATAAGCTGCCGTGAAAGGGTTAACATTGCCGCCCTCGCCATAGTGAAGAAGTAGAGGTGGTCGTCCTTTTGGCCATGATCATCGCGGACAACCTCCTAACATTGAGGTCGCTGCATCTCACTTATATTGTAGATGCAAATTATTGGGGAGGTTCGCAGTTCGAAGACCATACTTAACAACACAGCGCCATGTTTGTGAGTTTTAGTATGGAATCTGCTGCAGCGTGTACAGTGCGAGACCGCTAGCGACATATCCACCGAGTTCGTGGATGTAGGGCAGAAAATGTTGTTGTATTGCGCTTATCACAGCAATAACCTACAGTATTTGTCAATGCCAACATTTTCCCTACAACTATTGTAGGATTTCATTGAGCGGTAACAATTTCATTGCACTCGTATTTACGGATGGCCTGGCTCATACAGCTCACCAAGTACTTCATCTTGCTCATCTTGCGCGCTCACGTGGGGAGCCCTCGTAGCCCGATGCCGAGCATCAAATGTATATTGGTATCCAGCTTACTGACCTATGCCCCGAAACGTAAGGGATCATAGTAACCTGGCGCGCAGTGTAGAAGGCCGTTTATCATCATGATTAATCTCCATCTCCAGGTACATAGCGAACGGGCTCTACGCAGAAGGAATACGTATCCGGAATATCACGATGGAGAGGATCATCTGTGCATGTATCTTGGGGACAAATCTGCAACAGTGTTGAAGCAACACTACGTGTACTCCATTACTCTTTCTATGAGCCAGTAAGATAGTAAGGTTAGGCAGTTGCTCACTTATCTGAACGTCATCGACTGAAGAACGCCTCGCTCAATCAACCGCTTGACTAACTCTGGTTGAGCGCCTTGAACTTGGCCGTAATCGTCTTCTGCTCATCCGTAGCTGAGCTAACACCCGTCTTGAATACAGAGGTCATGAAGTTCTCCGATCTGACACCTTTATCTACCAACGAGGCAAATAGTTTCTTCTGCAACGTTGTAGCTTCCGCGGTCGTACTTGCACTCTCTAAAATCGTCGCAAGCTTCCCTGTACCACCAAACTTCTCTGTCAACGTTTGGATCATTTTTTGTTCTCCACCCTTCGACAGAATGAACTTTTCCAACACGTCCAACTTCTGGCTAGTAATTGCTGCTTCCTCTTTCCTTGTAATCTTCAATATCGCGAACACAGCGTCAACAGACTTCCAACCCTTCAACTGCTGCGTCTGCAACTCGATCGCAACTCTTCTTGTGCGTGGGTTGTTCATTGCTGATACGAGCTTAATCGCCACAGCAGCTTCTCCAAAACTGTTCGTGTAGATCTCAAGCGCTGACTTTTTGTTTATGGGTTCCTTCAGGTTAAAGTCGTCGACGTACTTCACAAACTTGTTCAAGTTATCGTCGGTGAAAGCGTTATCCACGTTGTCGTACAGCTTCAGCCATTGAAAGACGTTTGCCGGCAATTGACCGTCACCCGCCCACATACTGAGCAAAGACGTCTCCAATTCCGTGGCCTTCGCCATCGGACGGGGATGTGTCTTTGCGGTCCGCAAAAGCTCCACTACCTTGTCGTCACCCCCAAATCCTTTAATCAACGTGTTGATCAGAGATGTCTTATCGGAATTATTAGAGTTGACGAGCTTGACGTAGTCGTCCAGAACCTCCAACTTCCGGCTGACAACCATGCTGTACCCGTCGTCGCCAATCTTCAGTAGCTTGAAAATATCGTCAGCGGTGTTGCCGCCGTTCAGCCACCTCGTCAGTTGGTCCTTCCGCAATGCTTGGATTTGTCCTGCAAATACTTGGGATGTCGCTCCGTTCTCGGCAGTCACGAGCGCCTTCGCTAGACCGACATCTCCGTAGTGGGCAGTGAGTGTCCCAATCACCGAGACCTTCTTTTTTTTATGATATTCTTGGAGTTAATCTGTTCGACACTCTTGGCCAAGTGCTGCAGTTTCGAGCTTGTCAAGGTGTCATCAATACGGCCGAGATCCAACTTGGCCGCCACTTGAGCCTCATATTTGCTGATCTTCAGCAACTTCTCGGCGAGCTTCGACGCGCCGCCCCTGAGCTTAGTTGCCAGCACCGAGATTGTGCCACCCCCGATGGCTCTCTCTTCGCAGTCCTCATCATAATATCTCAACAATCTCTTAGGAGCGACACCGTTCTGGTGGTCGGCGAGGGAACGGAGTACAGTCGGATAATCGGCGATGGTGAGCTCAATTGAGGTGGCCCGTTCAATGGTTACCAGGAGAACAGCAGCAACTAGGAGTGCGACCGAGTAGAGACGCATCATCGCTGGGGCGTGATTGGTGACCAGTGACTACTGAGCGAATTACGAAGTGAGCATTGCTTACCTTGCTTGGTACTAGTAACAACTGATTTTAGTACCGGAGCCAGACTCCGATTTTGCTACCAGCAAATCCAATGAAAAGCAATACCAGTACCAGTAGTGCGACATCGGAGTTCGATACCTCGTTGATCTCCAAAGCGTTTCCCCTACCCACAAAGCTGTCGAATTACTCGGTATTACGTCTCTCGTACCGTAAACTTTATGTGCAAATGGACGATCACCATATACGGACAACAATATCAGCCAATCCGCATAAGCTATAACTAATTATATTAGTCATTTACACCAATTGCGTTACGGACCATAATGTCTCTAGCCATCCAAACACTGCGGACCTAACAGCATAAACAACCGATACTAATCAACTGAGCACTTCAGGTACTGAAAGTTTTGGCAAAATGGAGATTTAGACCGAGGCATTAGCAGTTTAATATGTTGTCATGTTTGTAATAAATATTATCTATAGAAAAATATGACTGTCCGTTTGCACATAAAGTTTACGGTACATGTACTGTAGTACAGTATGCTGTCGCATTATTATGTTCCCTCGCACTGAATAGTACAGTACGAAGAACGTATTACTGCCACAGCTTTGTGGGTAGGGGAAACGCTTTGGAGATCGACTTGATGAGTCCGAACCGGACTACTATTTATTAATAATACCTTTTTAATAAACTTGTGCTTTTCATTTAACTTGCTGGTAGCAAATTGGAGTCTAGCTTCGGTACTAAAATCAGAGTTACCGCCATTTAATTGCTAGCGATTAGGTTAAAGTCCTTCCATTGTCTTATTATCGACTCTGACTTTCCTATGCTTTGCGGTCCCTCTTTTCTCCCGCTTTTGCTCAAAGACCCCGGATGGCGACGGATTGCCCGCCATCTGGGACTCCGTGCGAAAAGAGATATGGTAGCTCTTTACTCCTAATTTGCATGTGAAAGCGAACTCCTTCCCAATATCTCCTGCTAATCAAATCGTACTCTTATTTTAGGAAGAAATCCTAACCATATAGCAAGTAAACGAACTCCGTTTTACTAAATTAACTGAAAAGCACAATACTCGTATAATAGGGGGTTTCAATGTACTCATTAATGAGCTTCATTTTTGGGTAATTACTACTCTTATTTCTTGCCGTGTCTCATCTACCTTTGAAAGATGAAAGCGTCCGCCCTGTTTTTACCACAAAAAAATACTTTGTAGAACACACCTTTCTCGGGGTTTAGCACCATCTCCGTGTCCTGCGCGCAGAAGCTCTCTAGTGCACAAGCCCTCCGACAGGGCAGAAGCTCTCTAGTATACAAGCTGTGACATAAACCTACCGTATACAAGCCGCACTCAGTGACGCCGCACACAGTAAGACCGCTGGAGTCGCGTAGCAGCTAACCTCACTGGAGCCGCGCAGCAAGCTAAAGGAAGCCGTAAATGCTCCGGTACCTTGAGCCACTCCACCATGTAGCTCTTTTGAAGCAACGAGGTGTGCCCCCCCCCCTCCCTTCTTTTGCCGCCCCATCTTACGAAGTGGCATGGCGCAACGGTTGGCTACCATCGCCAACCACTTATTTCGTAAAAATATTTTCGTAAAAAGAAAAAAAATGAGCTCGGCAAATAATTTGCCCAACGATGCGTCTCTCGAGGCCCATTTTTGGTCTCATCTTTGGCTCATCTTTGAAACAAAAAAAATCCTCATTAATGAGTACATTGAAACCCCCTAATTCCTGTATATCTTTGACCAGACCAGGCATAAACAAACTAGGTACTTGCTATAAAACTACGCCAATGTCAATGCGTCGCATTCTCAATTTATGACAAGTTTAGATTAACTCAGTAAATTTTGCATCTATGTGAGACCTGTGCGATGACACCCTCGCGGTCTTCATTGGTCCCACCTTTCCGGATTAGGCGGAGATGACTGTATACAGGCAATCGTGAAATCTCCAACTAGACCTGTCTATGAGAGCGCCCTATCTTTAGGAGTACTGTACTGTACATTTGAGTGTGTTTTCTGCATGGGCGCCCCACAATGGGCAGTGTGGCTTGAAGCCCCTCGCCGCGGCTTTATTTTCACTTGCGATTCGCAGAATAAAGCCGCTCGTTGCCAGTGGCTATACATGTATAGCTATGCATTTCGGATGTTCATAAGTGTATATCCGAGGTCCCAGTCAGACAAACGCTAGAAGTACAAAGGAACAGATCCAGACCCACATCACTCGTACACGGAGTACGAAGTACGAGTAGGTAGCTTCTAGTTTTTTTTAATCTACAGTAATGCCATCAACTAGAATTGTCGAGTCAAGGCTTGATCAACTAAAGCGTTTTCAATTCTTTCGTGGTAGCCTCTGATGGTTCCCGCAGTGTTCCCAATAAAAAAAACTGATAAGCGCACAGACATGGTCGGGATCAGGCTCCATGTCGATTGAGATGCGCGAGCAAAACTGCAGGAGTGACACTTCAAGCACTGGAGTGGAGGCTGGAGCAGTTTCAAGCTCACAGTGAGTGACGGAAGCTCTGTCTTTGCGAACGAGTCCCTGGCACTTACCTCCGGGAACATCAGCGTCGTCGCCGAGGCACGCTTGTCGTCGTCATTTTGGTCGAAGAGCTCCATTCCTGTCGGTTTGGGTGCAGCAGGTGCCCGAAAAACCGCCGAGCTGTGGGCAGATCCTCCATAATGACCCAACCGTCAAGCTAGCGATTGTTTTCACCACCCGAGTGAGCGAGTGCAGCTCCGGGAACTTGGCAGCGCTGATGTCCGCGACAAAGCGATACACGGCCACGATCTCGTTGTCGATCTGCACCATCAGGTCGTTGTACGTCACAACTGGGTCGTACGCGGGGCTTCCTTCCCCCAGCTACTTGGGGGTTACCGCTGCGTTGGATGCAGCGGCAGCGTCGCCCCACGCCCAAGTACTGCTGCATATACTGCACGTGGTCCAGCTACTTGGGCGAGCGCTTGAGAGTCGTGACGGCTGCAAGATCCCGCTGCTTCACATAAGAGCGCATGGTTTGTGCGAGGTCCCGGTGCTTCTCCTCCGGCAGCTCCTCCTCACGCCTTCGCTTGGTTAATCGGGACACGGAGACCTCCTCGGGCACCTGCTCGTCGGCTTCAACGTTGTCTGCAGCTTCTGCGTCGGCAGCCGTCACGACGTCGCCAGCTCGTCGCTGCTACAGTCGTCTGCGTCTCGCTTCGCAATGTCCGGATCGTGTCCGGATACAAGCCCCCGACAATGATCCATCCGAACGAATAAAGCCGCGGCTTTATTGTTAAAGCCCCAATAAAGCCCTTTTGGCCGCGGGGCTTAATTGACGGAATAAAGCCGCGGCTTTAAGCCACACTGCAACGGAGCTCCTTAGTTTCTCCCGTGGAGAGTGAGTACTTTCATCGCTAAGAAGGTGAATGTACCGGATCTTTTTACCTCAGGTAGATACAAATGACTACAGTAGTTATACTGGCATCGCTTTTATCAGGGTTTCACTTTATATAGGTTTTTGTATGGAGTGATGGTGTTCGTATATTATGTCCGATGGGCAAAATCTGATTTTTTAATGTGAGCTACCCTATAGAGTGCGTAAACGCGAGCTTTAACACAATAGAGCACTCATAGCCGTGTTATGATACTTTTCACTCAGTCCCGGTATCACTGATGAGCGTAAAAAAAACGCAACCTTTATTTATCGTGCACCAAAATCGATATTAAATGCTCCCCGCCGAGCGAAGCGAGGCGGCAAGGTACGTGCACTCCATTTAAAAGTGTACCATGGTCGGTAGCTTTCGGCATAATTACATACATATAAGTTTTCTACACTGCTCGAATACTTATCGTATTCCGCCTTTTTATTAAAAAAACAATGTAACATTTGTATATTTAAAAAAAACGTGATACATTGAAACATACAATCCCGCCTAGCGAAGCAAGGCGGCCATCACTCCAGCTGGGCTTGTTCATTAACCCTATCCTTCCCCCGATACATTTCCTGTTTGAAGGGTCGCCATACAAACATCAAGTTAAACGGGCCTAAACCATACTTAATGTATGATTTTGGAAGATCAATTCTCCCAGGATGTGACCCTCCAGACCATAAAGGATGCAAGGTTTTCGAAGGATTTCTTGCTAAAAGGTACTTTAAGTAGCATTTTGCGTACCGCGACGTGATTGGCTTACCGCCATGAACCGGTATCGACATAAAGCTTCTCACTAAGAAAATTACGCGAAAAAAGACGGAATAAGCAGAACCGTAAGGAGCACTCCACTCAAAATTTGCATTTACTCCCCCATCAGTCTCTTGTCGCTTACCACACTTCAGCAACGGATCCGTCCGCGTAGCGCAACAGCGGCGGCTTTGACGCAAGCAGCGTCAAGCCCTCAATCAGCTGGCGGTGTTCCGCACCATTACCACCAAGACCAAGTAACACAGAGGAGCAGGCGCAAGTCAAGAATAAAGCTCGCGCACAGGTAAAAACGGGCTGCGGTTGCTGTGAATGTGTGCGCGACGTACCAACAATACCTGATAGATTTTCACGATGACACTGTTGGGGAGCCTCAAGATCGTGACATTAGCGCCAGCTCTGCATCGAGCGAGTCATCCATGTTGGGATTCACGGAGTACACCGCCGTATCGGTGTCGTTTCCGTCGTTCAGTAAGCACGATAAAGACGCACCAGGGGGGTGCAGCGTTTGTCGACAGTGATGTGGGTGATTTGGTACACTACCAACTGTGAAGCTGCTCTATCTTACGTGATCATGAGCTGTGGAGATGTTGTTGTTAGCACTTTGTTATCCTGTGGGAGCCGCAAGCCGTACTCACACGCCGTTGAATAAGGTATAGTACAGCATATCGGAGATTCTATGTGTGCGTGAGTACTGTAATGCAAATGCGTAATTTTAAAACACCAATACCGTACGTTGCTGGCTCATATTTTAGAAGCAATTTAGAGTTGATATTCGCATTTAATTGAGCTGATATAGCACGGGTCGTGCTGTTCAGATTGGTAGCGCAAACAGAATTGTCTTAACTCCAACTGATAATCTTAGTGTTGAAGCGAATGCCTCCGTCAACTTGAAATCACAGTCGATGAAAAAATACCCACGAAATACCGAATAAAGTGATGTATTCAAACTAACGAACTCATACAACTGGCGATATTTGGATGCACTCACAGACGAAAAGGAAACCGCTTTGCTTCAACGCCATTGGGGCCAAGTCGACCGGCTTATCCTTGATCGACGCAGGTGTGCGATAGTACGCACACTTTTCACAGTCACAGCTGACGAGGTCACTTCCAAAAGGATATCGAGGCGGGTGTTGCCATCTGATTGGTGAGAGTGCTTGATATGGATGAATATCGTCAACGTGCCGACACATATTTTTTACTTCATGTAAGTATTGGCAGATGACAGAGATGCTTGACTTTTGATCAAATAACATTCATCTACGTTACTTATTTACAAATAATATATATTAGGGGTAGGTTTGTATGCCACCGACCCCGTGCCGACGTATAATGTAGGCACGGAGAGCAGAATATGCTGGAGGCCTATAGGAGCCACTAGTTCAGTCTGCACCATTCGCATATTTGCGTTCTTACCGACAAAACACTAGAAACCAGTATGAGCCTTCAAGACCTCGCACCTGTCAGCTCCCAGCGCGCTCGCCAAACAGCTATCAACGCATTTGGCCGGTTCGTTGCAGCGGAGGGAGTCTCCGTGGACTTCGTCGCAGCCTCCCTCCTTGGAGATGGAAGCGGAGCTGTGTTTGTGAAGCTGATGGACCGCTTCGGCGTTCATCTGGCCTTTGCGGAGGGGTGAAGAGGGAAACCACTGGCTAGGAACTCTGTCATGAGCTACTATCGTCACGTGAAGAACTGGCTGCTGGACACCTACCCGAAGCACCGTGCCACCATCGAGAAGAAGCTCCCAAAGATGGTCCAGGCGCTCGAGCGCCACTGTCTCAAGCGGGTCGAAGGAGGAATGATCAAGAAGGCGCCTGCGTGTACGAAGGAGGACTTGCGCATACCATGGATGGACTCTACTATGACGCCGCCAGCCCCAAGGACTACCAAGATGTGGCCTTGCTTGCGCTGATGTGGTATGCCTTTGGACGTGCCTCCGACCTTGGATTCGTGGTCAAGGGCAATCTTTCTGTGCGTGCAGATGGAGTGGTGTTCGTAAGGCTCATCCGGGTGAAAACAGCTGAAGAACAAGGTCTTTCCCTTTCCCCCGACAGGGACAGCATCATCACGTGTCCTCTCCACGCGATCGCAATGGCTTTGGTCATGCAAGATTCCCCATGCGCTCAACTACTCGACCACCTGCATCTTGCGGGAAGTAGCGAAGAGAGTGTACCAGCCCCGGCCGACGTCCCACTAGCTGAAGTTCTTGCCTCATGTGGAGATGACGATGTCCAGAGTGAACCTACTCAAAAGAAGCGCAAGGTGCCTGAAGATAACATGAAGATCCATGCCTACGTGAATCGTGTTGTCAAGTCTGCATCGGCAGTGCAAGCTAAAGCGAAACCTACCGGAAATTTGACGTCTCATTCGTTTCGGCGTCGCGGGGCTCAACATGCCAACAGTGACCCACTACTAAGCGCTCAGTGGATTTTTGACCGAGGCTCGTGGAACATGACGGCAACAAACAAAGCGTTCGCATACGTTTTCAACACGACAAGCGAAGACCAGACGGTAGCTCGAGTACTCAGCGGGTGGGACGCCAGCAAAAAGACACCGGTCCCCACCCTTTCATGGTTTGACTCTGCCAGTCAACAGCAAGCGTTGGAATTGGGAAACCTTTTATTTCAGCCCAGTATCGACACTCAAGATCCGGAGAAAAAACTCAATGGACGCGTGGCTGAAGTCCTGGTTGCTTCCTTGGTCCAACATTTCCCCGAAGTACTCGAGCGCTATCCCATGTGTCTGTACGCTGCCAGAATGCGGGAATGCCTAATGACCCTTGGGTCATCAAGGACTCAGATGCTAGCATGGAGCTCAAAACTACAAGCGAAGGCAACGCGGAAGGACCTTGAGGAGACCGAGGGGGACGAAGAGAAGCTTACAAGAGAGGAGAAGCTCATCAATCATCAGAACCGGATCATCGGCGAGCTAATTGCGATGAATCGAGCATTGACCGATCGCGTCAACCTGCTCGAGCTTGCGGGTAGTGTCAGTCAGGCGGCCATTTCCTCAACTCCGCCAGCGAATGCATCGCAGACACGAGAGGTTTATTCGGAGAGTTCCACCAAGTCGAAGACTTGCGGAAGCAAGGTACTCCCTAAAGGTCCTGCGGCCAATTGGTTCGAGTGGTATGCGAAGACCCCAAGACTCTGGGATGTGTGCGGAGATCGCCAAAAGAAATCTGCTTACAAGCAGACAGTGAACTACATGAAGCTGCTCTTGCCTAACGGATTTCATCTTGATCCGTCAACAGCGACGCACT
>QOKR01001022.1:0-15823 GCA_016880985.1 Phytophthora idaei | reverse complement strand
ATGGAGAGAGAGCCTTGGATCAGGATCTTGATCATGGCTAGCTTCTTCTTGAAGTTGCCCTTTTTGTCGTCGTCCCAGCTCGCATCTTTGGTCTCAGCGCCCGTGGCGATGTCGTCCAGCAAGCTCTCCTCGAAGGCGTTCAGCATGGCATGCTTGAAGAAGGCCCAGTCCTCGCCGTCCCACCTGACGGTAGTTCCCGACGAACCTATCGTGAAGCCCTTGCGCTTGCTCTTGCCGCCGCCGTCCGAGTCAGCCAAAGAAGACATGGTGTCTGGCACTTGTGCTCTTTTGAGGCAGCGTTACGTTGGGCTCGTAACCCTTTTGGAGCTATTACACAATGTAGCGTCTAACGCAAAGACACACAACTTGTTAGCTAGAGAGAATATCTGAGACTGACGGTGTTTCTTCCAGTGCGGACACGGTGCCGCACATTCTACCATCACTCTTACACTTCAGGTATACCATCGTATACTTCCTTATACTTGCTGCAGTTGATGGCCGACTCCAACAGCTTCGCTTCGGCGGGCTAAGGGTTCTTATATCGAAGTTTTATTTTTATCGAACTGGAAGTATGTTTTGCTGCTCCGACGGTACTCACTTTCAACATCTTAAACAATAAATTGAATGTCTGTCTATCGTGTCACGCTTTTACGCACTTTTGATTGGCTGAACATGATAACATATGTAAGTACAATTGGGACCTGTTCAGAGTCGCTTGAGCGAGCTCGCTCGTAGATGCGATATATTCATGTAATATATATATACCACTGTCACTCTGAATTGAAGATCTGCCTGTAGACAAGGTTCTACGCGTAGACTCCGTACTAGCTGAGTCGGCGTCTTCGAGTCCCATCCAACCGCTCGTAGTTGGCGCCAGAGATGGCGGAAATCCACTGTACGGACCTTAGCTGCTTGTTTCGTGCGGGTGCTCGACCGAATCCGGGCCACTATCACTTGCGTGTTCGCGGTCAAATCGTCGAATGGGACAGCGTTCCCGCTCGCGCACCCACCACTCATCATCTGAGTCAACATAAGCACTTTGTCCAACAACAAAAAACCTGCTGCCAGGCAACAGCCTGCTACAGCTTCCAAGCAACGAACCTCAAACAATTTGCAGTCTTCGCCATAAACACCTTCGTACCCCATTTGTGTGGCTTGTCCTTGTTGAATTGACGTGTAGGATTGTAGTGCGACCGAGACGGTACAGTAGCTTCATCGAAACTAATAACTGAAGGCGCACGGTAACCACGGGCGCACGTGCGCAGAAGCACATCCATGACCGGTCGAATTTTTCAGGCTTGCGGGGACTTGTTATTGGAGAAGTGTAGGTATCCCATAATGTAAAAAAATCTGTTCATGGCCACATACAAATTGAATCTGTTGGTAGGAAGCGCGCCGAATTGTTTTGTAGACCAATGCGCCGCTATGCCCTTGCGTATAGGCATCAGCATTCGCGCGATTAGCAGCGCCACCACGCGCAACACCTCCCATGGCTCAATATCACGCACACTCACCAACCGACTTCGGATGTCGCCTAGTACTTTCACTTGATCGCCGTTACGGCGTTGCTGTGACCGGATAGCCTTCGCACGTTGTGGGATCGACTGTGTGTGGTACCGGTTGATTTCAGGTGCAATCTGGATCCACAATTTAGGCGGCATAAAATAGAACAGTAGTACCAGAAGAACATCCGCGACGGTCATGACACTGTTGCTTGGTCCGTAGGACCCATCATACAATTCGACGCACGTGGGATCGGGGCCAAACTCCTCTGGATCTACCCATTACATAACACCAACAGTTAGTTGTGTTGACTCTTATGTTGGTGGGTAACAAAACAAATCAGAAGCTTATGTTGGATAACGTCAACATACCGTATTCCCACCCGTGCGTTCGCATCATAGAGATCGACCTTGGGTTTCGAGGGACCGACGAACAAACAGAGCTCGGCAGGCCCTCCCTATCCTCATCAGAGTCTTCATCCGTGAGAGCTCCGACGTCCCAATCCTCCACCCAGTCTTCATCACCGTCGTATCCTCTTCGTCCTCTGACTCCTCCACCACAAACGGGTCCTCGTCAGAATTGAGCCCAGTGCATTCTTCAGCATCCATCAAATTAGCATCGCCATTCACAATACACGCAAGAGGCGGGGGCGGACGAGCAGTGCTAGCTTGCTCGACGTCCGAACCGCTTCCATCTCCACTCTCATCTTGTAAAACACTGCGGTAACGCTTCTTGGAACGTTCCGAGCACGTTCGCTGCGACTTCTCGGTGGCCTTCAAAGCTGGTGGGCGGTCAGGCTGACTGGGGCGGGCGTCGGAAGGCGTTAGAGCCTCTCTTGACGAAACAGCGGACACCATCTCTGCAACAACCGCTTCTACTTCAGCGGTTAGCGCTACTTCCACAGCATGAGGCTCTGGCGACGGGGGCGGAGCTCCTGGTCCGGGGCCAGCTTGCAGCGGTCCTGTTTGTGATGGTGAAGGCTGGGAGGACTTAGGCGGGCTTGGCGACGGCGGCTTCGGCTTGTTTCCGCGCTTCTTTCTTATTTGCCACCGCTGCCTTCTTTCCTGCCGCCCTTTTGCTCGCCTCCACTTCGGTTCCTTGGTCAGTGGTTTTGGCCTCCTGCGCGTCGTTGCCCCTCGCACGCCGGGTACGGCGCTCTCGCCGAAGCGCGTCGAGGCACAACTTCTGCTGTTCTGCTGTCAGCTTGTTGCGCGGGGTCTTCCCGCCCGGTGCGACCATTCCGGCGCGCGTTTTCTAGATTGAGGGGGTTTGGACTCCAGAATTGGAGCGTGCTGCTCACCCAATCGTTTGTGGGTGAAAATGCCTTTTTATTTGATCTCAGGATGGTGTCTCAACCCTACACCTGTGCATTTGCTTTTTCTTTGCTCATAGGCTTGTCCTGGTTTCAGTATGATCTTATCCAGCTTTATACAACATCAAGGTAAATGATCATTATGTTGGACCTCCAACCTAACATAGATGCTGCGCAAAAATTGAATTAGGGTGTACATCTCTTATGTTCTACGGTACTACATATGGGAAGTAAGGGGTTAAGAGGTCTGACTTTGCAGACTTTTGGCCGATTTATCGAGTACAAAAGTTGTCGTATTAATAACTCGAGTCCGAGTTGCGACAATTCGTGCGTCGTCTACCTGCACCAAGTAGCGCGTCCAATTCGTATCATGCACGATCTAGCACATCTAGCACGAACAAGCATCCGTTTGGCACTTTCTAAACGTGTCATTTTCAGCCAAACCGGGCTGGACCCTTGATTTACCACGAAGTACGAGCACTAGTAGTGCACTAATTAGCAGAGCAAACTGAATGCAAAGCACAATACCAGATAGATAAGTCGAGCTGGTATATCCAGTTGATCAAGATATTACATGTAATAACAAAGACTTCGTTACAATACTCTGGATTAAAAGCCAGAATCAATCACGTTTGGCATGATCGATTCCATTCCTACAGGCTATCGAAAAGACCAGCGCTAGTCATTGAAGCCGAGTTGTCGTCGCGCTGCACATCCTGGAGAATGTTGTACAACAGCGCAAGCGATGCAGCACCCTGAGGGGCATCACTCTTCCAGTTACCATCGGTGTTTGCTCCAAGCTCACCGAATAGCTCCAGCACAGCTCCATCGGGCATTTTGAGGAAATGGCGATGCAGTTCTCGAGTGCCGTCGAGCTCCACGTTATACACAGCCACATGCGTGTTTGTTTCACGGAAGAGTGGATCAAGCGGATCAGATAACGCGTACTCATGGACAAACACCTTTCGCTGTGTGCCACGCGGACCTTTCCAACGTGTGGCTTGAGCACAGATCGTCTGTAGCTCCTGAAGTGATATTTCAGCGTCGTGTGGAACGAAGAATGCATCTTCGTGACCGTGCACACGTCGGTACACATCGAGCATTCGGCCGTTCATATGGATGTAAAGCAGGTAGACATAGAGCGCCACAAGCGACAGACACGTAAGCGCCAGGTACAAGATGAGGACGATAAAAATGCCCACCAACCCACTGCCCTCTTGCGCCTGGAACCGCACATATAGTTTGAACCAGTCACCGTTTACGCAGGAGCATCCAGATGCTGTCAGTGAAACAGAACACTCGCTCAGTTGTGAGCATCCGTAGTGATGCGAAAATACATCGACCAAGAGTACGAAAAACGGATCTAGGACGGTTGCAATTCCTGCACAAACGACGAAGTTGGATCCAAATGCTGGTAGATCACCCACATAGCGTTGACCAAGAGCGGCAGCACCAGAGAGGAAACCGAACATCATCGTGTTGCCTAGTACTCCCAATGAAAGCAGGCCGATTTCCGTGGGGGTGGCCACCGTTTGCCACGTATACTTGACAATGCACGTGGTCCATCGCGGCTGGAAATCGTAAACGGGTATGCGATTGCCCCGCAGAAAGAGCCACTGCGTGACGTAGTGCACGTATAAACGTATCCAGCACGCAAAACCCAGCACAGCTACGAGTCGCCAGAACTCGAGCGTATGCCAGTTTGAGAATCCTAAATCCACCAGCAATTCGTGACGCAGGTAGTGCAGCTTCCGTTGAGTATGGAATCGTTTATGACGCGCCGTCTCCATTGAAGCAGCGGCGTTCACAGAGTACGTGTAGTTCTCCACATCAAGCTGCTGGTGCCGTTTTACTGTTGTGTTCTCGCCGTCTTCAGAAATGTCCAAGCCTTCGTCAATACTGTCAAACGGATCCGCTACTTGCAGTCCGTCCAATCCTAGTTGGCGATTACTTGTCTGATCTTTCAGCATTGGTTCACCTTCATCGTCGTCACGATTTTCACCCTGAAGTGGAATTGTTGCATGGAGTAGACTTCGATTCTGCTGCATCGCTATCGCATCGCCTGACTATCAAATTAATTAACAACATGAACAAACGTTAAATAGTTATCAGAGGATGCCAATAGTGCGCTTTCACGTACGTAGACACGAGTTTTCTTCGTCGGGTTAAAATTTGGAAGCCAACGCTTCCACCTCCACCGCGTTGGAGCCAAAATTCGCGTTTGTGGTTTCGCTCTGTTTTTCTTGGGGTAGATGGACGTAGCATCCTTTTTGTCTACCAGGCGTGGTGAAATGGACGAGTATGGCTTCACAACAGGGCCACCAGTATGTTTTCCACTACTGTTGACGTGTATCTCTTCATCTCTTTCTTCTTGCAAAATTTCATCTTGGTTTAGCCCACCATCACTGTGTTGACGGACCATGGGCAGCGAGCGCTTACGAATTGTTGCGGGGTTTGGCGTTGCAGTGGACATCTTGCGCATATATCGTTGATGGTTATTTTCCACCTCTGGTAACATGAGTCGCACTAGTCCTCCACGTTCAGCGATTTCCGCATCAAATGGGCCATCACCATCCTGTCGATTTCGTGGTGCTTGATGTAGCAGCACAGCCGGAGGTTTTGGGAGGTGATACACTTGGATATAGAAATTGCAGAGCCACGAGGTTAAGTCCGCTTGGTACATTTTCTCCATGTCCTGGTACTTATCCATTGTATGGTCCATTTCACCACGCAGTAGTGGCAGCTTGAATTTACCCTGCACGACCTGAAACTCTGGAGTGGTTAGTGGCAACGCCCCCCAAGCTACAACGTGATCGGTTTGCATTGCAATTGTCTGGTCTAAATTCTGACCCCCTCGACGCCTTCTTCTAGGAATGGACATCACATTGCTCCCCGCATAGGCGGAAATAGTCGTCTGGGAAAGCATGAACAGTTCAAAAACCAGTGTGTTCCCTGGTCGAAGCTCGACTTCTGGTGGACAGACCACAAACATGTCCTGATTCACTGCCACCTCCGTATTGTAGAAGCGGCCGCGGTGGTGGAACGGCCGCGTGAAGTTTGGGCGACCGACGTGTGTACGCGTGGAGCTGCTGTCGTTGGTAGCTGCAGCGTTTGGAGCCACTTCTGGGTCCCAGTTCGTCCAGTGCAGTGCATGGCCCCCTAGACGGTCGTACAGAGTTGCCACCATAACGTACTGACCGGGCGGCAGTTTATCCTTCACAGCACTCAACATTCTTCCCCGAATGCGGATTGTCAATGGAATCCGAGCCCATTCAACTCGATAGCGTTTTCGGCTTTGCGGGACGCGTGAAGGCACCAACGAACCGTAGAGCTGCTCTACTCGAGCTTCCTGTTTCTTCAGCGTGTCTGCCAAGTGCGTCTCGGCCTGCTGGAATATGTGTCCGATTCTCCGTGCTCGTAGTTGCATGACCTCAGCAGCTTGTCGGTCTTTCAGTACCAGCTCTGCATGTCGTCGACGAGCTTCCTGAAGTAAGCGTTCTCGAGCAAGCGCTTCTTGTTGAGCCAATCGAATCTCTCGCTGACGGTACAGACTGCTCTCGAGCTCGGCTTGGCGCAATTTGGCCTCCTCAACCTGCTGCTCTCGCTGCTGTACCTCTTCAATGGGCACAACACCGACCACCACCTCCGCATCGGGGATGACAACCTCAAACTCATCCAAGTATTGCGGGATCTCCCGGTTCTTCAGCTGACTAGACAACACGTCGATAATCGAGTGTGCATCGCGATCGCGCGGAGTCCTCAACTCTTCTAGCGTGTTGCCGCCGTCGACGTCGTCCCACAACGCGTCGTAGCTGTCTTCCACTGCAGCAGACAGCTTCTCTTCCGCTAGGTAGCCCTCCGTCGCACCACTTTGTTCATCCCTGTCCACCTCACCTTCGCTCCCGCGTAGCCGGGAGGCATCTGACTGCATTGAGATGTCCGTCAGGTCATGCGCAGCAACGTCAAAGCAACTGCCAGCTCTAAAATAAACACTTTAACACGTACATCAACTGTAGCCATCTCGCTGACACATGGCTACATTTTTTCTATCGAAAAACCGGTTGGAAACTGGTACAGTCTAAGTTTTCAGCCAATCAAGCGCGCCGCACTTGGCAGTCCATCACCAAAGACCATGGCGCGCGGTGCTCGGGGTGTGACTTGCCGCGAGTGCGGCTGCCTCAACTTCAGCTCGGAGCACGAGGTGTGCGATAAGTGCCGCTCCAAGGCGCTGACGTTCCGCCCAACGGCGCGGCGGCTCGCAACCAGTAGCGGCACCTCAAGTAGCCAACGCGGTGAGGATTCTGGTAGTCGAGTGCACTCAATTGGTAAAAAGAGGAGGTTCGACGAGACTAAAAATGCCTCAAATAAAAACAATGAGGACAAGGACAAGCGAGAGCACGAGAGGCCAGCACCGGCGCCGCCTGCAGCCGCTGTCGCTGCCAAGAAGCAGCCGGATGTGATCGATCTCATCTCGAGCGACGAGGAGGAGGAGAGCGTGGTAGTAAAGAAGGTCATTACAGAGAGTTTAAAGACGACCAGACGAGAAGAAGAAAAGGAAGAAGACGGTGGGGATCGCGTACTGTTCCAGAGTCGCGTGTTCCCGACCGTGACGTTCGCGGCGAGCGACTTTCCGTCGCTAGAGGAAGGGACGCAGATGAGGAAGAAGGCGGTGGAGACAGGGTTTTCGCACTCGCAGCCGACAGGAGGGAAGGCTGTGATAACAGGGGGAAAGAGTGGACAAGAGAAGGCTTCGCAACCGACGCCGGCGGTGTCTCGAGTTGCGGAGGAGACAATAGAACCTAAATCGGCAGTGTCAAGACCACCACCTATAGAAGAGAAGGAGGTGAAGAAAACAACGATAGCAGCGACGACGGGGAAGAAAACAGCCGAGAAGGTTGAAGAAACGAAGTCGACGAATGTAGAGAGTAAAGTGGATTCTGCAACTGCTTCTAAGGTTGAAGCACAACAAACCGAGGAGAAGGCGGTTAGTAGTGAAGAAGAGGACCCGTTTTTCTTCCAGTCGCGAGTTTTCGACGCTGTCGAATTCTCAACATCGGACTTCGCCACTGTGTTCGATGGTTTGGCTGTGGCTAGACGGAGCCACCCACCGGCATCGTCGTCGTCTAACGCAGCAACTTCAACGTCTGTGGGACCAGCCGCCTCTGAACCAAAGTTATCTGCGGGCCGCAAAGCACGTGAAGTGACGGGATCTGCAAAACCAACAATGGTACCAGCGTCAACTGCCACACCAGCACCCTCAAGCACAACCGCAAAGACTAATCCTGAGGTAAAACCTGCTCCATCGAGCAAGGAGTATCCGGTACCAAAAAGGCCAATTACAACAACTACAACAGCTGCGGCAAACACCACGACGTCATTCCCTAATGCGAAGGTACCTCAAGCGGTGTCCAAGGCACCTGCGACATCAGCTCCAACGACAACAATGCAGCCTCCTCTGTCTGCAATACCAACGCGTAAGCCTACAGTAGTGACACCACCTGCCAAGGCACCGTCCACTCAATCGACCCCCGCAGCAGCGACGCCATCAACCAAGCCAGAGTCGACGCCAAGACAAGTGAACTCAGCTTCTGGCGTGGCGGTGAAACCAGTAGTGACAACAATGGCTCCAACAAAATCCTCACCAGCTCCAGTGGTGGCAAAAACTGCACCAGCAACGCCCATGGCTACTACAGTGAAGGCTACAGCAGAAACAACCACAAAACCAGCAGCCGCTCCTGTTCCTGTCGCGGTGGCTGAGTCTGCTGCACTGAAGGAATCAGCCGCAATTTTAAGCCAGACTCAAGCAAACGGCAGTGCTAATGTGCTATTGCCCAAGAAAAAGCACCCCGAAGGCGTCCAGCGTACAGATGAGGAGAAGCAACGTTCGGAGCCAGCACCAGTTACTGTGAAAACTTCGGCTAATGGAGATGGAGTTGAGTTCGTCAAGGTCAATGCAGCACCCTGTGAACTGCTCCCAGTGGAGCCCCCCGTCCTGGGATATTGTAGTCCGGAATTCTTGGCATTTATGCGCGAGTGTGGTGGCGACGACGGGGATGAAGACGACGATCCTGAAGAAGTGAGCCGTTCACAGCTGAAGCTCTTAGACGTGGTGGACCTCACAAATTTGAGTGATTCTGAAGATAGCGACGCAGAGTCCCCATCGCCCACGCCTCGCGGTGACACTCCACACGAGAATCTGCCTGCAAATGGCCAACCAGGATCCGTGAGCCAATCTGCAGGCGTCGCAATTGTGAAGGTGTCGGGAACAGGAGCGTGGTACGTCCCGACGCTCGATAGTGAGCGCAAACGGTCGCAACCTGAAAAGGTAATGTGTGAGCTGTGTGAAGAAAAGGGGTTGCCGTCCAGGTTGATACGCTGCGCTACTTGCACCAAATACTACCACAAGAAGTGTGCGAAGGAGAACGGCGATGAAAACGTTTGCTGGAATTGTGAGCTTGGGTCCATGATCGACGACAGTGAGCTGGACGAAGAGCACGCCAAGCATAACAGTGAGTATTTAGCGTATTTGAAGGCGATACGGCGCTCACCGTCACCAGAAGACGATGGAAACAAGGAAGAAGAGCAAGGCGGTGATAACCAAGAACAAGACGGTGAGACTGCAGCTGGAGAAGAGGACGCAAAGATGGCTAGCCCTGCTGAGGGTGGAGAAGACAGCGAAGCGAACAATGCTACGAAGGCCGGCAAGAGATGGATGGAGTTTATTGGAGACGCGACAGCGGATATCGATACTTCGTACCACGAGGTCACGAATCGGATTGCGGAGGAACTTCGCGATGAAGAGAAGAGTCGCTTCTACTCGCGGGGCTTTGTATCACGAGAGGAATTCGAGGCTCAGATGACGGAGGTGGAGGAGTACTATATCAACGAGGAAGCTCGATTGCAGCAGCTGGAACGCGAAAAGGCCATTGAAGCCAAGAAGGCTGCTGAAGCTAGAAAAGCTCAGGAAACAGCGGAACAGGCAGCCAACGGCGAGCAGCCTGTTGGCAGCAGTGCTACTGAAAGCAACGAACCTTCAGCACCAACACCAGTTGGTGGAGGTGTTACGAATAATGTGGTATTACCTCCGTCCAGCGCCGTAGCCCCACCAAGTGCTCCAAATGGCCCCACGACAGTCACCACCGCACCAATAGCAGTTCCCTCGACACCATCTCATCCCGCAGTCCCGTCAGCAACACGCCCAGCAGTTCCTCCGCCATCACTAGTGCCAGTGGGTGTACCAACGACTGGGTTTTCAGCAGCATTCCGAGCAGCAGTCGCGAGATCAGCACCACCCTATTCGAAACCCTAATAACTTGTTAACCTCGTTCGTGCACTATCGTCGCGTTAAACGTTGAATCCGACGATTAAACGCCGAACATTGAAGGATCGCTGCATCCAGCATCGAGCAACGCAGTATTGACGTGTCAATAGGTAACATAAGCAACTTCAACCCCGAAAAAGTGACAGAGGTGTCACTGTTTCGAGGAGAGTCGTCCTCGCGCCAAACGACCAAAGCGAGCCAGGGCCACCTCGTGTCGGGAAGCGCGTCGTCTCTGTGTGTGTCCCCAGCCGCTGCGTCGTCGCAACTGTAGAGCCAGCATGGTGGAGGTGCGTTTCGGCTACATGTCCATGTCCTTGCCGCTGTCTAAAGCCTCCGCATCGCCCAGTAACAGACCGGATCGGTTCATACTGACGTTTTGTATTGGCTTTTCTCCTCTTTACGCAGCAGAAGAAGGGGGCCAAGCAGGCCACGATGTTCAGCTTCTTCTCGCCGAAGAAACCTGGCCAGGAGTCAGACGAGAACGCGGCGGATTCAGAGCCCAAGAGCGTCGCAGCCAAACGACCGAGATCCAATTCTCCTCCCGCTACAAAGAAAGTTAGTGCTGCTACTTCCACAGACAAAGCGGGGTTTGTGGACCAAAAGAAGGCTGCAACAGCTAAACCAAAGGCTAAATCAAAGCCTAGAGCCAAGGCCAAGGGGAAGACCAAGGCGTCGCCTAAGGCCAAGGCCAAGCCCAGAAAAAAGAGGCAGCCTGTACGATTCGTTTCACCTCATGCTGCGGCGAACAGTGAGGAGGAAGATGGCGACGACTTGGATGACGACGAGGACGTGTTCAATACTCCAGAGGCGAAGCGAGCTAGAGCGGAGCTGGAATCGGGCGGGGAGATTGTGCCTGCTGGAGCTCCGATCTCGGACGACGCCATTGTGGAGGCGTCGGATGTTGTGGATATCAGTGGAGAGGATACAACTACAACCGAGACAGTAGCTGACGCAGAGGATACAGATGCTGGAGAAGGGATTGATGTTGCAACTGGAGACGTTGTGGGTCTGACTGCTGCGTCGGCGAATGATGCAGCAAAACCTACAACAAATGTTAAGAATACAAGCGGAAAGGCGGCGAAATTGCCCCCAGCAAGGAGTAATAAGACAACAGGTAAGACCGCGACGAAGCGGCAGCAGAAGATGAAGGAAAAAGCTGCTGCAGAGGCGAAACCTATTCCGGTGGAGCCTTTAGAGCCGGCGATTCAGGCGCGTGTGGACACATACAAGCTCAAGACAGATGAGTTGACTCGTCAGTACACAGAACTCCTGCAATCGAAGCAGGAGAGCGACGCGATCATGCAAGATATCTATGGGGTTGGGCTGGATCGCGACTTGGACGTTACTGTAGACCACGACAAAGCACAGCAGGCCCTAGCGGAGACGTGGCAGAAGCTTCGAGACCACACGCATTCCTCCAGTAGCACTGCAGACGCTGTGGTTGTGCCGTCTACAGTTGAATTCCCTCACGAAGTCAAGAGCTTAATCGTCAAGGGCATCCAAGGAAAAACTATAAGTTTATCAGCATTAACCAGCCAGCTTCTCGCCTCATTCAAGAAAGATCTCGAGGCTGACGACGTGGATATGGAGGCGACAGAGACCACGAGCACCTCTGACTCTGAAAAGCTCGACAGCGCGGCCTCTCTGGCGATGGAAATGGAGATCAAAATGCTCGCACAACGCACGCCACATAGTGTGCGTCCTGCGAAGGCTAACGTGTTCGAGGACACCAGTGTCGACGCCTTGTGGGTGTGGGAGGTAGGCAACCTGGAAAAATACTTCCGGGATGAAGCACAGAAGACCATAAAACGGATGCGCAAGAATCGCAAACGTCTGGGTCAGCAGCTGAAAACTCTGTCGCGAGTCATCCAGCTCCTGCACCAGAAACCAGTGGACGAGGCCAAAGTGAGTGCTGAAGAGGCCAAGATTGGCAAGTTCGGGTTTGTGATAGACGCCGAGTTGCAGAAAGCAAAGACCCGGGAGACAAAAGAGCAGGAAAAACGTAATGCCGCGGAGGAGAAAAAGCGGCATGACAAAGAGCGTCAACAGGCTAAGGAAGCGAAGGACGAGGAGAAGCGCAAACGTGAACGCGAGGAAGAGGAGAAGAAGAAAGCGGTGTCGTCCAAGCGCCAAAAGAGGTTCATTGCATTCTTTGGCACTTCTTCAAATAACGCTGGAAGTAGTGAAGCTGCAATAGATATGACAGCCGACCAAGACACGGAAGAAGCAAGCCACGCAGACGAAAGCGATAGTGCCAAGATTGTTCGTATGGACGCAGCTTTTGCCTTCGTGGGGTCAAGTGGAGACGTGACTTCTTCCTCTTCTTCGTCTGGAGCAGTGGATAGCTCTCAAATGTCGATCTTCTCGTCTTTGAAGAACAAGCGAGATGCGAACAAGAAACATGCAGACGATCTGTCTCCTGGTGGCGGCTGGAGTTCTCGCCGGCATCGCGACCCAAATCTAGGCGTAATGAAGTTGCTGCAGTTCTACGAGAACAGCCGACCGGCGTACTACGGCACCTACAGCTCGAGAAGTCCACTTTTCCGTGGCGGCCGTCGACCACTTGCACAATATGCCAAGTTCGACTACTTCGTGGACAGTGACGACGAGTGGGAAGAGGAAGAGCCTGGTGAAAGTCTATCAGACGATGATAATGACGGCGAAGAGTCTGACGAGGACAACTTGGACTACGGAGACCAATGGCTGGCCTATGAGGATGAAGTGGACTACATGGACGGCGTTGATGCTGAAGATGACCCGATGGACCGCGGGGAAGGACCATCGTCGCCAATGAAGCACAAACTGCCGTCGCAGTTGCAGAAGAAGCGGGTGAAGGCTAAAGCTGTCAAGCCTGCGAAGCTGGAGCCCCAGATCCTCGGGCCGTTCTGGTGTATTGACAAAGAAAGTAAGGATTGTACAGTGGATCACTTCTCTGAACTTGCTGGTGAGCTGTTATGCGAGCCAGTGTTCGAGTCTACGATGATGCGTAAAGCTAGCGAATACGAAGAGGAACTGAAACGACTAGAGGCTGTGCGGCAAGAACAGCAGCGGAAGAAGGAACAGCAGCAAGAGCAGGACAAGCTGAAGGCCCAGGAAAAGAAGGACGAAGAGACGAAGCCTAAGACCGAAGCTACGGTCACTAAACCTGCGGAGAAGACTACGCCAGCTAAGGCTACGACGTCACAGAAGGCCACTGGATCAAAGACGACACCTCAGAAGCCCACGGCCCAGAAGTCACCAGCAAAGACTCCGGCCGCTGCTCCGAGCACGGCCAAGATAGCGTCGGTAACTTCGCCGTCACCAGCCAAGCCGTCGGGCCCTCCAATTGATTCTTTTTTCAAAAAGATGGCGGGCCCAGTACCGGTGCCTCTCAAACCACAGCAGCCGAAGACGCAGCCAGCAGAGACGACGAAGGACGGTAGTGTGGAAATAATTTCGGTTGATTAGGTTTATGTTGGACGCGACATTGACCAGCGAATATAACACACTGCTCAGCAGTAATACATGACTGGATACATATTTGCGGTTATCGATTGTCTCATTCACAGTTTTTTTTTCCCGTTCAACCTCCGCTGTGGAGAATTAGTGGAGAGGAGTTGAAAGAGCAGCACTTACATATGAGACGCCGTCAAACGAAATGATGCTTACAAACCATTTGGAGTTTTCGAGATAATTGGTCTTAAAGATTAGTGAACTGAAATCGGACTTAAACGAAATTTCTCAAACGGAGCCCTTTCCCATGATGACCCATTTTTGAGTGGTGTATCGACACCGATCCTCAGTCGCAAACGCCATGGATCCCCACCCTCGTTCTCCCCCTCAGCTCAGTACCACCGGTGCCGTCAGCATCGAGCCTCTACCCGGACAGAGGAGGCTGCTAGGCTCTCTCCAACCTGATTTTCACCGCCATAGTGATGAAGCGTCGAGTGACAGTGCGTGGGAGCCATTATCGGCCGGATCGAGTGGCGTTTCAAGTGCTGAAGACAATATGACTGAGGAGTCGGACTCCGAATCGCTCGAGGAGTATTCAGTGGACGGAAGCATCGTTTTGAGTGTCGACCAGGTTCGGGAGGAAGTCACTAGTTTGATTCAGCGCGACAACTGTGAAGAACGATGCCTTCAAGGCAAGGCAGCCGAGCTGGAGAATTTCTCGCGTTCTCTTTCGCACATATCTTCCCGGGAGAAGAAGCAAAGTGTCATGACCGCGTTAGCGATGCTCATGAAGATGGATACCGCCGTACGTCGTCGGGACACTGGGGAGAGGCTAGTCTTCTCGTACTACCTTCCTCTAGTTGGGCGCGTGTGCGGGGAGTCGTGGTGCAATGTTTTCCAAGTTTCGACAGCTACTATCACCCGCTTTCGGCGTCAGATACAAGGAGGTGCTTTCTCAGTCAGGGCGCATGGTGGTCGGCTGAACACTAACGCAGCAAAAATCGGCATTCGTTGGCTAGTGAATTGGTTTCAATCGTTTGCGAAAAAGCTTGGTGATGTCGTACCAGTGCGAGTTCGAACGAAGAAAACAATTGACGGTGAGGTTCGTAAGCACTACTCTGATGAGAACTTCACGTTGCTACCGGCCTTCTTCCCATGGGATCAACTCTACACGGAGATGCAAAACTACGTGAAAGAGAACGAGTTGGACGTGCGGGAGCCACGACCGTCGACGTTTCGAAAGCAGCTACCGAGGTATTGCCCCACAATTCGAATCCGATCTCCTCGGAGCAATGTATGCGACCTGTGTTCGATCCTGTACGCACGAATGAAGTCTGGTGTTACAGCAGAGCTCGCGGAAGAGCTTGGCGTCCATACTGCCGCTGCTAAACTGATGAAGTATGGATGCAAGAATCATTTGGTTTGACTGGGGATACTAAGATCAATTTGTTTTGTTGCGAGCACTTTGTGTAGGCTGGAGTATCAACAAGACTTGCAATCAGTATCAGAAGACAATGCCGTGATCGTGATGGACTTTAGTCAAAATCTTACGTTGCCAGGTGTCACCTCAACACCTTCGCAATGGTACTTTCTATCGCTGGTGAGCGTGTCAGTTTTTGGCATTTACTACGCCAACACTGGAATCCAGTACAACTACGTGTACGACGAGTCAGTCGCTGGGAAGGGCACCGACGAGGTGAACAGTATGTTATATCATTTTGTACATCAAATTGTGTTACCCGACGGACATCGCAAGCTCACTATATATGCTGACAATTGTGGAGGGCAAAACAAAAACAATTTTGTCATCAAGATGCTGCTCGCACTAGCTCAAACGGGCAAGCTGGAGACTATCGATCTCAATTTTTTCGTCAAAGGGCACACCAAAAATGCGGTTGACCGTGGATTTGGCCACATAAGAAAGAGATTTGCCAAGGAAGATGTGTGGACTACAGATCAGCTTCTTGAAGTGATTAAGGAATCTTCGGTGGGCTTGGCCCTTGTACACATTCCTAAGGACAACCCGGTGATGAAAGTCTTTCGGAACATTGTTAAAGAGGCCTACAAAGATCTCCTGAACGTGCAACGCTACCAGCGCTTCCAAATGAAGAAAGCAAACCCAGGGGTAGTAAGTTGCCGCGCAGGACCGAACGAGGATATAATGAACCAAGATCTACGACGGACGTTTGACGAGATACGCACCGATGCATCGAAGGTGCGCAACCTTCTTGAAGCTCACCTCGAACCATTACAGC
>QOKR01001021.1:0-15829 GCA_016880985.1 Phytophthora idaei | reverse complement strand
AATTTTACAGGCCCAGGTGAAAACACTTTCTTTTACCCCCCCCCCCCCCGAAGGCCCTAGAGTTCATCGAGTGGATGAAAAGCGTAGGCTATACTAACGAATTGATCAGCGAATCCAGGATGATCCTCTTCCTTTCGACAATTCAAAACAGACCCATAAGAAAGCGCGGTAGAAAACGCAAGAACAATTCCGTATCTACATCCACTCGCTCTACTTGTGATGACGATCCAAGTCAAGTCATCGGTCGTTCTTCTTTGGCGGCATATGTAAATGCAATTATGGACTTGTGGAGATTACAGCACAGTTTGGGTACCAATACTCGTCTTCCTGTGCGACCTAATACCGTGAAAGAAATACTAAAACAGAAGAAGGAAGCCGCAGTTCAACATGAAGCTGAAACATTTCAAGATGCAGGTGAAAAAACAATGGCTGATGCAACATTCGATGACGTGACGCAACAGAAAATTGTAGATGAAATGTTCAACAAGGGAACAGAAGATGGACTGCGTCGTCGTGCTGATGTTTTACTTTCATTCGGTTTGTCTTCACGTGGTGACAACATAAGAAGGTTATGTTTACCACATATCGGTCTAATTACTTACGAAAATGAAGGTGTCTGTGGGGCCAGTTTGCTGCGCACAGTTTGGAGGAGATCAAATAAAAACCAGTATGGAAATGTGGAGGAGACAGCTTTGATGAGACACAAATGCGTTGAGCGTTGTCCTTTCAGTGCACTAGCGCTCTACTTTTTCCACCGGTGGCAGGTAGGTGACGAGCCGTGGCCGGATTTCAGTGCGCGTAGACATTGGTATTCTACATTCGTGCTTAAGGGTGCTGGACCAACTATTCAGTCGACTTATCCCCAACAGTATTCGGTTTTGAAGGAGGTTTATGAGTTAATAGGAGTGCAAAGTACTGTAAAAACAGAACTTGGTCGAAAACAAGCAGCGACAGCCGAATCTGGTGGAGCTTCAGCTGAATCAGTTGATAAATAAGGTCACTGGGCAACTAAAAGCCGGCACGGCGCGTACGCAAATCACGTTATTCCATTTGACTGCGTTCGAGTTCTCGCTGGCTTTGGTCCCGAACCGAACCCATATTACATACCTCGCGCGCTGGGAATCCCACCACTGGCTCTGCAAGAAATGAAATTTCCGCATCAAGCGGAATCTGAAAAATGCATGCTCTCCAGTGGTCGTGAAATTGCTGGAAAGAGTTCTATGGATCTGATAAAATATATGCGAGTCGTGATTCTTCAGGATGTGGTCGTGTTGATGCAAATGCAGTACAAGCAGCTACTATTCTTGCACTCGATATTCAAAACTGACCTATTTCACTCTTTCCGGGATCAGCTAGTTCAAAAACTCTCGACAACAGAATGTTCTCCTGCAACAAGCGATGCCAATAGTGTCAGAGGATATACGAGAATAAAGAACAACAACTACTCAGCTTTTTCAACACATCAACACACGCTTTGATCGACTCACCTCTGAGATAAAAGAGACCACGCGATCGCAACAACTTGAGCTGCAATTACGTTTTCGAGGATCATTAGTTCAGATGGGAGCACGGCTTCAAAACGATTGTAAAGGCACACTCAGCTTCAACACTTTGTCGTGACAACACCGATGACGTCTCTGAACATGCGCCTCAAATAACAACAACTAGCGTCAGCGAGAGAGCTCGACCAAATTTACCGCTATCACGTGCTGTGTGCGACGATTTCCGAATATCTCGGCAAAATTGATACAGTCACTTCAGCATGGCGTGAGTACAATGAAGGATTTCCACCGCTACCTTTTATTATAGAGATGGAGGGCACATTTGGAACACTGTGGAGAAAACGAAACACCGACACTCAGTTTTACTGCCGACGTAAACCACTATATGATGCCATACAATTAGTTAAATCAGAGGAACCTGGGTCTCCGAGCAAGAGATAGTTGCGTACTTCGAGCTTCGTCGACAGAAGATAAAACTGAGACGATTTACCGAGAATGTCAAGACCGTTCTCGCTGCTTACAGGGGTCAAGATAATCAGCTTACATTTCGTCAGTATTTTGATAGTTTGTAGAGTATCTGGCAGTTCAATACCATATGTAAATGTCAACAACCTTTAAAGTCGCACAAACCGCATGAACCCTCGCTTTATAAAATTTCCATGAGAAAATCTGTGTATGAGCGTAGTCTTATAAAGTATTGTTGCTGATTCACGATAAAAAAAGCGCACTTACGTGTTTTACACTGAAAACCCTGCCTCATAAGCCTTGACAGCTACCCAAACAAGCACAATATGGTCAAATATCCTTATAAGCACAATACGCACATATCCTTGACGTACAATCGATTCAGCCCGAAATCATACCTTCCTGAAGTCCTTTGTGTAGCTTTTTGGATAACACGACAGTGAACACCAGTCCACGCGCATCAAATGCTAGCTTGTTGATATACATGCAAAGTAATCAGAATCACGTTCAGCTTGATCGCTAACAATATGCAGTTATTGGTGTGAGTTTACACGTAGTAGACGTAAACACGCAGACCTGATTGTCCATGGCTAGAGCGTCGGGTGAACGCCGAAGCTTCATGCGCTGATAGGTCAGATGAAGAGAAGCCAGCAATATAACAAGGCAAATGTTAGATTCGTGACAGAGCAGATTAGCACTGCCTCACAACTTACCTTGGCTTGTCTTGGTTACGCCGTCGAGCTCTGCGGAATGTGAGTCGAATGGTTTTGGTCCAATGACGTGTGCTGGATTCGATATTTATTATTTGCTTATGTTGAATAATTATCTGTGATAATTTTGTGACTGAGGCATGACCAGACGCGGCGTTCGCTTAATTTTTGTATACACTGATCATGACCGAAAAATTGATATTTGTAGGTAAAAAAAGACAAAGTCACAACTGGGTCATGACCTTATGACCTGGTATCTCGAGCTACCAGACGTTTTTTTGGGTGATATCTTCAGATATCAGGAACAGGTCCATGACCCACAGACTCGCGTTTTATTGGCCGATATGGAGGCAGCCATTTGCAAAAGTCACAGAGAGCAACACAGCTGACACATTTTCCCGCCCGCCAGCTAGACGTCGACGCTGACCCCGGCCCAAGTGTGCAAGGGAGGTGAGCTGAAATGCTGCTTCATCTACTCAAGCAAACCGAAGTCCTCGTTGAAGCGCCTTGCGGTCGCCATGTAGCCGAGCGGAGCCGAATTGGCGGAGCCACGGGTCATATCGATGTCCAAGAGAGAAAGTGTTGGGGTGGCCGGCGCTCTGAAGCTTCGATGCCACGTATAGCGCGGCCTTCCTGCAGCGACTAATTCACGAGCATTCGTTGGGTTGTAACCCCGAGTTGAGATCGAGTGGTGACACTGATAGCTCTGCCGTGTAATGGGATCTCGCTCTCCTTCAGTGACGATACCTGTTGAGTTACTCGAAAGCGGTCTACAATGATTCGCGTCACTGGTTATTCTGCTATCAGTGAAGCTTCACATCTACAATAAGTACTTCAATGAGTAAGTATGTTAGATAATACTTATATTTCGCTCTAACTTTTAATAATTTTTCTTGCTGCTTATGTACTTAGAGAAAGCGTCGATGCTCTTCCTACCTCTTTCAGAGTCAGCTTTGTCGAGCGCTCTCTCGACGGATTGTCCTCGCGCCACCAAAGAGCGTATGTACTTGATAATGACAAGGCGCCGTGAGAAAAACTTGGCCTCCTTTGAGGACAGACGCCAATTTCTTCCAAATTTCTTTTCTAACTGTTCGACGGAGGGTTGATTTGACAGCCCTTCGTGTCATTCGGTCCATAGCTCACGGACAGTGGTGATTCCTCTGCTCATCGCGTAGTTGGGTGCGTTGTTGCTATCTACGTCTAATTGCACTTCACTTGCTGCTCTAATTGGAGGTGGCGGTTCATTATTTACCGACACAGTGATGTCGCTCTCTGGAGCTATTGGCTGCAGCCGAAAAGCCATTTCCCCTTTAAGAACGAGGTGATATTTTCATTGGTCTCTTTCATCAATTTCAGCACTTCAGCATGACGAGAATCCAATTTGTTTATCACTTCTGTATGTTGAACAGCAATCCGTTCGGAAGTAATGGCATAGCAACTTGAAGTTTCGGTTCAACCGGGCTTTGAGCGCTTGCCGCCGCTGCCAACGCTTCCGTTCGGAATTGCTGGAAAGTGTCACCAAAGAGTTTATGCTGACGTATTGGAGCAGGAAGGATGTCAAGCAAGACCGCACAATCTTGAAGAAGCACAGTCCGAAGATACTGAAGTAATTCAAGAAATCCATGTGCTGCTAAATTCTTTTCCCAAACACCATTTGAAATTTGTGCTTGACAATGCTCTATGTTAGGGGAAAAAAGAAGAGCCGCAGCAATTTTTGCGGTGGCTCAACGGTTGCACGTTCGAGATAGCACAAACGAGAGCGATCAGGATGACCAGAGAGCGCACGCATCGCATCTCTAGCAAGAGGAGCCTCGCATGTATCCATTCCCCACCTTCCATGCCTACGTGTTTGTGAAATGTCAATATTCGCACTTTCCAATTGTCGTACGCCTTGTTGCCGGTTGATATGGGTTTTCTTATTGAACGATAGCCCAAGACGCTTAAACACTGCTTCATAACTGATCTTGTGTGTTTGGTATGTGATAGATTTTGTACGCTGTCGTCCACGTAAAATTTTGATATCGTACTAGTCTTTTACTTGCTTGAACAAAGGAAAGGGTTCCTGTTTAATGTGGAACAGCTCAAAAAGATATAGAGCGGCGGCTCCAACAGGGAAGACATGAACATCTTTGTTGCGCATGTACACCCCATGCTGCATCTTTCCTAAAGTATTTGTCTTTCATGTTGAATGAGCAAAACGAGGGCTGTACAATGTTGAAACCTCCGAGATCAAGTGGTTGAGAAAACATGTCTGCCAACTCCAAATCCCGAACATTTTCACCGCGCAGCAATCCAAAATGAGACAGAAGGAAAGCAGTACGCCCCCGTAAGTCGTCCAGTGTAAAGAAGGTATCACAAATCTGCTGAGACTGTTCGTTTGATGAGTACCCATCTAGTAAAGAGCCAATACCTCTGTCCTGATAATTTTCTTTCTGGTTTCAGAAGTTTGAGCCTGCGCGTTTTTGCTTAGCTGTTTCACTGCTGTCGTGCGTGGATGAGGATTGGAATTTGTGCGGAGAGTGACTTGTTGACTGTACAAGTCAACAAGTGCATTGGCACAGTTGAACTACCAACAATCTTTTCCCTGTTCTTCTTTGATTTTCTCCCAATCACCTCGCTCGACAGAAAGAGGTGCAGCTTTCCTCCTGTTACTGTGTCACGATCACGGAAATTACGAGCTGAACACATTTCACAAACTCAGTCTGGTAGCCGACGTACTTCCGTTGGTGTGTTGAGAGGACGTGTTGCCAATGTAGTCTGTATCGTTGCCCGCTCGCTCTCCTCGATTTCATTTTGCATTTCGCAATCTTGTGCGGCGCGAGCAGCTACTTCTGCTGTTGCTACCGCAGTGCTAGATGCAGCTGCAGCGTAGGATCGGATTGAAAGCCCAGATCGACGCTCCATTTCGGAAGTGCTGGTTCGACGTCTGTTTCACAAGTGTTATTTTAGCCAAAATCAAATATTACAATTAGGTCAAAAACATGACATTGACTCGGGTCAGGACCCATAGCACGGACAGCCTGATACTCATTAAGGAAATGCTTGGTATTGACAAATACGTTATTGTTATAACAAGCGCAATATCTCACCACTACCTTTTGCGTACATCCCATTTCGATGCATTAACGACATCAGCCTCGGTCTTCACATTCCAGAGGTGAAGATTTACCTTTAAGAACAGAATGATCTCGAGATTGATGGGGAGCAGTCCTTGGTGATCGTTTCCCAGAACATACTTTGATTGACTAAAAAAACCGCTCGCAAATGTTAGTCGTCGGAAGAATCACCACAATCTCCGGGTACTCACATGGCATCTCACACTGCAACTTGCGCTTTTCCAGCGCTCGATCCGCAAAGCCGAGCGTTTTGTCCTCCACCAGTGGAGGCGTAGTTGCTGGAGCGGCAAAAGGTAGGAGCAGAGAGCGCTGACACTCGGTGAGACTGTCAGCCGTCCCCGCTAGCACCGTCACGCAGGCATTCTCGAACTCAGGTTGCTGGACGATGCCAGCCTAGGTAGTCCTCGACACCGGGATGTTCAGCGATCAGCGCGTCGAAGATATCACGAACGTCGAGGAGCGATAGACCATCGGCATTTTGGAGCTTCTTGGAGGAGGATTCGAACGCCTTCAACTCCTCGAGAAGCTACTTGAGGTGGTTTTCCTCGCGTCTCGACGGCATCAGTGCAGCCATGGCGTCGTCCATGGTGTTGTCAACTGCGTCTTTTAGGTCAAAATAGCGTCGGACCATGTTGAAAGTTGACGTCCACCGTGTTGTCTGACGGGGGACCGATCTCAATTTGGTTTTTTCTAAAAAAAATAATACCCATAAACATTAAGTTAGATAAATTACACGTAAAATAAAAATTATCAATTGCACTCACCGCAGACGTATCAACAGTTGTACCTCCCCCAGTAGAGTAGGTGCGTCGTAGCTTTCCATATACTCAGCCAAGTTAAGTCGGTGGCTTGCACATCCCACGAACGGCAACTTCATTATTGCAGCAATGGATCCGTTCGTGGGACAGTTGTCGGCGACAACGTACAGCACGTCAGCCAGCGATCTATCGAAGTAGCCCAGCACTACTTGGAGAAACGAAGCATGGGCATGAGCGGAGTGATCGACGATGTCGTCACCACGAGAGGAGCCATGGGGAGCAGGATCTTCTCCATCTTGCCGTCGTGGCGGAACACCACAAAAACTGCCATGTAGTGCTCCGAGCGGAAGGTGCAGCCATTCCATACAATGCCGAATTTCTTGGGAATAATGCCGGCAATGTAGCGCTCCAGGGTCTTCGTCAGCAAGGCCATGTACTCCTCAGCTGTCTCTGATGGGAGTGGCCAATCGCGCTAGAATACGCCACCTCGCCTAAATTAGATATAGAGGCTAATACTGCCTCATGCCGTCTACAGAGCGAAATAGGCACAATTTGCGGACTTGTATGTCTTCTAAGCCTTCTATCGAGCTTCTCATTACTACCAGATGCCTTATAGTTCTTGGCGGTCACTTACAATTTACCTAGCCATGCTGGAGGCTTGGACGTACGGCTAGTTCGCTAGATTTAAATAGCCGAATAAGCTCGTAATGTCGAGTTTGAATGTGACATTCCGGCTTATTTACTTACAAATCGGCTCCGAGTCCGATTAAGCATACGGCTCTGTTTGCTACTCACTAGAAGACTCCTGAGTCTAAAATAGAGTTTGGGAATCTAAATAGGAGACCAGATAAGCTAAATAAGGATTGAAGTCTAAAAAAGACATAAGGGTGCCGATCACAATTGCTTAAATTAGGATAATTTGCTTTAGTACCAACAATACCAAGCAAATTGTCCTAATTTTAATAGTATTCAACTATTAATACATGTCCAGATGAACCCCTCGGTAGTAATCCCTAGCATTGGAATACCCGCTGGCAGGAATACGAAAGTGGATCCCGAAGTCAAGCAGTATACAAGCCTAAGTAAATATTCCCTCTCACCCCTCATTTGTAATATGGAATACAAAATCACCTAAAAAATTCTATTCTGAGGTGCTTAACTATGGGAAAGTCACTGTTATGCAGCACGCCCGAAGTAGTCAAGCAAGGACTTCGCTCCTTGTGCCCTTCCATCTCGCCTAATTCCTCTCGCAGCTCTCTCTACATCGCCGTAAGCCCCTGCACATATCGATCTGCCACGCCCGTTGAATCTCCTCGAATAAGCATTCAATTGAGATGCCCCTTAATATCTTCAGTAGAGAACTGTAATTTCTGGAGCTATTCGACGGCTACGGTGCTAATCGAGGGTTACGAAGCGTTTTGCTCCAAAATAAGACTCATTGGAGTTATTGCCCCCCCCCTCCCCCCTGCTAACTCCACTGGAGTTAAGTATTGGAGCATCCCAAAATATTCACAAAGAAATCTATTTCTAGCTTATCCGGAATTTTGTTCAGATATTCCTTACTCCAGAAACTACAGTTCTCTAGCATCAAGCCCCACCTCGTCGTCCTCTGCTTCGACCCAGTCTCCTCGAACGCACCCATCGGGTCATCGCTTGCCGGGCAGTCTTCCACTTCGATCCCACAGAAAGCTTCATCGTTGGGCACCGACAGGCCTTCCGAATAATACATTGCAGTGAAAATATTATTGCAATATTTGTATTGAATAATTTATTTTCAGTGAAGACGAAAAATACCAGTAAGTTATGTCTAGTATCGTCATAAATTATTTTGTAGCCCATGCTGTACAAATTCAACCAATCCCAGCCAAGCATCACTGAGAACCAACCAATGTAGGTTGGTTACCATGTCCTAGGGACAGTATTAAGCGCAGTCCTCCTCATTATCCAATTCACCATGTCCTCGACAATCGCCTTCACCAATGCGACTTTTCTTCAAGCCTGTTCTCGACAACCAAGACGAGTCGATGGACTAATTTCGCTGTCGCTGCTCTAAGATTCGCAAGCAAGACAGCAAAACCGGCTACACTAACTTGATAAGCCACATCCGTGCCCAACATCCCAACTTCGCTGCCGAAATTGCCAGCAGTGGGCATGCCAGCGGCACCCTGATCGGCTTCGTGGACAAGAAGAGTCAAACTATCTACAGCTGGATTGACTGGATTGTCTCATACTATCTCCTCTTCAGCTTTCTGGGAAACCAGACGGTGGCTAAATATGCTGCTGTACAGACGATATCACCAATGAACAGAAATTGCGCCATAGTCGGCTCTATACCCTGTCTTGCGGATGTGCAAATCTGATTAAGATAAGTCGACAAGATAATAGAGAGTGGACATTCTAGCCGCATTTCACAATAAAATGCAAGATTGATTTACCGTTGAGGTAGACTCTCTAATTTTATAATATTGATGACACCATTTACCCACAAAAAAACACCTGGGATAAGACGAGCATCTACGTCATTCCTGCTCTTCCTGGCTCAGGTGACCACACTTGCCCATGTACGATTCCAGCACATTGGTGAGTCGCGGTGGCGGCAACAGCAACGAAATTTCCCATGCCGATGCAATGGAGGCCGGTCGACCCGTGCGTTCACCCGCCACTTCAACTCGCAGCTCAAGTCGCACTTGGACGTACGTGATGACCTTCTTGCTGGTGGTGGTTGTCATGTACGCCATAATGCCTCCATCGGTACATGTACAGCAACTTCCAGCCAATAACCTGGACGTGAAACCGCAGCGAATTGTTATCCATGACGATCTTCCCACTGTGGATATATCGACCCACAAGCCGTCGTCGAGCCAGCAGGGTGCCAAGTTCGACTCGACTGTCAAGCGCGACAAGGGAGTCATCATGTGTATGCACAATGACGCAGTCCCCATGGGACTGTCACTCGTGCGCGAGTTGCGCTGTCTTGGCAATCAGGAACTCGTTCAGATCTACCACTGCTTTCCAGAAGAGATGTCGGACGAGAACCGCGCCTTACTGCTAGGCGCTGACAACCGTTTGGAGATCGTGGATGTGTGCACCGACCTTGTGGAGAGGAAGGTTTTGACGCAGGAGGTGGCAGAAAATTTTCGTAACTGGTGGGTCAAGCCACTGGCCATGTACCATACCGACATCACCGAGGTCATGCTGCTGGACATCGACGACGTGTTCATGCACGACCCAGCCGTATTGCGTACTACGGAGGGCTACCAGAAGACAGGCACGACGTTCTTCTATGATCGCGTGCTCTTTAGCCGAGAGTTCTTCAACCAGGACGTGAACGGCACCTCGTACCTCAAGCGAATGCTGAACGATTTTGACTACGCCAAGTACAGACTGAAACCTAGAGCTCATCCGTCGAAGGGGCTCAGAAGGTCGTACGCGTATCGCGGCATGACATCGCACGAGCAAGACTCGTCACTCGTCGTAATTGACAAGTCTCGCTCTGGCCAAGCCATGGCGATCATGTTTTGGCTCATCACGGAGGAGCGGTTCAGACGTGAGTTCTCCTACGGTGACAAGGAGACCTTTTGGATTTCGTTCGAACTGGCCCAGCAAGACTACTTCTTCTCTCCGTGGGGTGTTGGCGGTATCTCGTCGTCTACAAACAAAGATTTGGAGAACCATAGCGACACCCTGTGCGGTAGTATCGTGCAGTACATGCCCGTGGAGAACCAACCATCTAACTTCTTGTATGTGAACGGTAAGGCGATGCTGAACCCGTTCCCCGTGGCGATGGACAAACTGGGCACTGCCACACACAACGTGCTGTTCAACACGAACCCGACGCACATTACGCCCCCCCAGCGCCGCAAGCCCAACGGCCGCACGCGCTCGGGCTGGAAAGGCGGTTACGCCATGGAATGCCTCGTGGGGTTCGGCGCCGAGCCGTTGCCGGAAAAGTTCGCGCCCCAGTTGTTGCGGAGACGCATGTTTTACTTTGGCATCCGCATGGGCGTGTTGTCTGCGCTCGATCAGTGCTTCCCGTTCGAAGGCATGGTGTAGATACTTACTTAGCTCGTCACTCGGTGGACACTCAGAGGCCGCAAACGTCGGCCGCCGTCCTGCGCCATTTAAAATAAACTACACGTTCTGCGTTGCTCGCATCTTTAGTTCGATCGATCGCTGACTGCCAACTTCTAGCCGGCGACATCCTGCATCTTCGGCAAATCGGAGACCATTATTTCGTGCTGGCTTCGCAGCACTCAAGCCACAAATTTTAACTCATCCCGTGCGAGGAAGATGCCGGAGCCGGAACGTGAACACGGGTTATTACCTCCCACGACGACTCGCTCGTGGTGTCGAGCCAGCCTGCAGTTAGGCGAAGATGAATGTATTATAATGCGTGGTGGTCGGAGCGTCAAAACGCTACCTGCGGCAACTTGTATTATTAATAATACTTAGGCATCGGTAAAGCGCACCCTATGAAAATAACTTGTGTACATGTAACACAAGTTGTATCCAAATACTTCTATGTAGATATAGCCCGGTTTTGTAGTATTTTTTCTTGCATGTACTGCTCCTGCACAATCTCCCTCCGTATCCTGATACTATAAGTGATAGGGTATAAGCTTTCAAGTCACCGATGTCTTTAATCGATACTCAACCCAAATGACTTTCGCCGCTCGAAGGTGACCATTTCCACTTTTCCGCCGGCGTGGTCATTCCGGATACTTTACTATGTCCAGTGCAACCGAACCCATCGACGACGACGACCTCTTCCTGGAAGGAGATATGGAGGCCTCACTGCCCCTTAACGGCAGCAGAGCCGTCGCGACGCCGCCGCGCAGCCACCGCAAGCTGCTGATCGTGCTGCCGCTGCTCGTAGTCGCCGGTATGACGGCAGTCGCGCTGGCGACGGGGTATCTCAGTGATAACAACAGCCATAACAGCAGTAGCTTCGCCACCTTCGAGCCGTCCACGGTCAGTTCGCTCAAGACTTTTCTTAATGGCGACGGCAGCGGTACGACCTGGGGTGCACCCGAAGACGGCGACATCGTGATCCCCCACCCGGAGTCGCCCTACTACCAACGCGGCGAGCGGTTCGGTCGCAGCGTCATGCGCGACCGCGCCATCATGATCTGCATGCACGACGGAGTGCTGGCAATGGGATTGTCGCTCATTCGGGAGTTGAGGTGTCTGGGTAACGAAGAACTGGTGCAAGTGTATCATTGCGGCCAGGACGAATTGTCTGTAAAGTCGAAAGACATTTTGTTCTCATCGGATAACCGAATCGAACTGGTCGACGTGTGCTCAGATTTGGTGGAGAAAAAGGTTCTTACTCAGGAGATAGCCAAAAAATTCAAGAATTGGTGGGTCAAACCGTTGGCTATGGTCCACACAGACGTGCGGCATGTGATGCTGATGGACGTGGACGATATTATCGTCAAAGACCCCGCTGTTCTGCGGGAGGTGGACGGATACAAGCAAACGGGGACGTTGCTCTTCTACGATCGCGTGTTTGCCGACTGCAAGGAGTTTGTGAACGATGTCGACAATAAGGAGAAATACCTGCCCAGGCTGTTCCGCAATTTCAACTACAACAAGTTTAACATCACGGAAGGCGAGGACCCGTCAGAACACGTGCTGGACTCGTTCGCGTACAGAGGCAAAACCTGTCACGAAATGGATTCGTCATTGGTGCTGATCGACAAGAAGCGCGCAGGTCAAGCCGTTTTCGACGTCATGCTCTGGTTCATTACGAAAGAGCGCTTCCGCTTCCGGTATTCCCATGGAGATAAAGAGACGTTCTGGCTCTCATTTGAGTTAGCGCATGTGCCGTACTCCTTCTCGCCGTGGGGTGTGAGCGTTGTTTCTTCGACGCCCAATAAGGACCTGGCCAAGCACCCAGACTCGCTCTGTGGTAGTATCCTGCAGTACATGCCTGTCGCGTCTGGAGATGCCGAGATGCTGTACGTTAATGGCAAGGCGCTGCTGGACCCGTACCCACAGGGTATCGACTACGTGCCCAAGGCTCAGTGGAACAACATGTTTAACACGTTCCCGACCCACATGACGCCACGTCTGCCGCGAACGGAACTTAACAAAACCGGTCATGGAAAAATGTACACCGAGTGCCTCATCGATCTGGGAGCTACGTCGCTGCCCACCACATTCGCAGGGATGCTGTTGCGCCGCCGTCTCCACTATTTAGGAATCGTGACCGGCGTGCTCGGCTCGCTGGGGCACTGTGAGACGTTCCAGTTGCGTCGATTGCTGGAGGTCTAACGTCGAGCAACTCAAATTGTTGTCAAAGTATCAAATAGAGTTTAACGTTACACGTGCATTTTTTGCAGTGCAAACGCTGTCATACATATCAGGTCTAACGTACTTGGCCCCCGGCTCTGATTATCGTATGGTTGTGGCAGAGTGTGCATCAACTTTAACGGGGATTCGACACTCGTTCATCTCCTGCTTATGGCAAGTGTGCCGCCTACTCCACGCCCCACTGAAATCGACGATGATCTCCAGGACATCGAGACGTGGCCGTTGACTGGTGTAAAGGCCCCCGTGTCGCCGTATCGGAGACGATTGCTGCTGCTCCTACCGCTTCTCGTTTTGTCCGGTGTAATCATGGTAGCCGTCATGGCTTGCTACGTGGACACCAGCACGAAAGGAACTTTTCATCGGTTTGTCTTCCGGCAAAATGCCGACGTCTCCGGAACGCCCCATCCGGGTTCGTCGTTCTACCAGCATGGCAAACGGTTTGACGTCAAAGTCAGTAGAGACCGAGCCGTGGTCCTGTGTATGCATGACGACGTCTTAGCAATGGGCGTGTCACTCATTCGTGAGTTGCGGTGTCTCGGCAACGAGGAGCTCATCCAGGTGTACCACTGCGGTCCCGATGAGCTCTCGGACGACGCGATAGATCTACTGTTAACCGTTGACAACCGACTGGAAATCGTGGATGTCTGTTCGGACCTTGCTAGCCGGGAGGTTATTACCGAAAAGATGGCAGGCAAGTTTAGCAATTGGTGGATCAAGCCGCTTGCAGTGTATCACACCGACGTGCGCCACGCCATACTGATGGACGTCGATGATATTATTATCGAGGACCCCGCGATCTTACGCGACCTGGAAGAGTACAACAAGACAGGCACGACGTTCTTCTACGACCGAGTTCATGCAAACTGCAAGGAGTTTGTCAACGGTGACGACGGAGACGGCAAGTACTTACCGAAACTGTTCTCGAATTTTCCCTACGACCGCTTCAACGTGACCGGAGGCAAGAACCCATCGGACCACGTGTTGGAATCTTACGCGTATACGGGTAAAACGTGCCACGAAATGGACTCATCGCTTGTGTTGATTGACAAGGAGCGCGCTGGACAAACAGTCATGGATATTATGCTGTGGTTTATCACCAAGGAGCGCTTTCGATTCAAATACTCTTTCGGTGACAAGGAAACCTTCTGGCTATCATTCGAGATGGCACATGTGCCGTATTCGTTCTCGCCGTGGGGCGTCAGTGTCGTGTCTTCATCGCCGAACAAGGATGCTGAAAAGCACCCTGACTCGTTGTGTGGCAGTATTTTGCAGTATCTCCCCGATAGTGGCCCTGATGCAGAGATGTTGTACATCAACGGTAAGGCGCTGCTGGATCCATACCCGGAAGGAGTCGACATGATCACCAAGATGCGCTCCAACAACATGTTCAACACGTTTCCCTCTCTCATGACTCCGCGTCAGGAGCGTCAAGTGCTGAACAAGTCCAGCCACCCAGATACCAAGTTTTTCAGCGAATGCCTCATTGGACTGGGCGGAGTTCCACTTCCGCAAGAGTTTTGCTGTCCACTTACTGCGACGCCGATTATTTTACTTAGGCGCAACAACCGGAGTATTAGGGGCGCTGCAGCACTGCGAAACGTACGAAATCCGTCGCCTACTTGAAGTGTAGCCGTGGCGATGTTACTCCAAGCTGTTCGTAAACACGGTATCGATACCACATGAGTGAAGTGACAATTTGTTTTCTGTAGCTTACATCTGGATTATCCACTGCTGCTACATTGTGGGCAAACCGGTATGCCACCGCGTCAGAAGCGGAGAACTCTTTCGTAATGGATGTTTATTTTATAAAAACATTGCTCGTGTGCTTGGTGCTGAAATTGCTACGATCTGTCCAACTTACTGAATTGAAATGTTTCCGGTTTACGAATCTTGTTGAGTCCAACAGCTTTTATTTACTTCGAAGTATTTTATCTGTAAACTTAAATCCAAAAAATTGTATACTTGACATTTTACACTTGCTACTCTGTTATCGGTAGAAGCTGCCAAAATTCCAATGCGCTATACCAGTACAGCTTTTAACGTTGCTGCTATTTACCATCTGCCAAGATGAGCGCTACAACTGTACATGTATTAACACCGGTACAGGGTTAACCCCAACACCTTGAATTAAAGGACATATTTTAAGGACAATTTTTTCACTTGACTTCAGTATACTTCACGGTACTTTTGTCCTTAAGAAAGGGTTTAAAGACAAAAGTACCGTGAAGTTTACTGAAGTCAAGTGAAAAAATTGTCCTTAATATATGTCCTTAAATTCAAGGCGTTGGGGTTAAGGTCATTGCGTCAGTAGCACCATGTGAGTGATGCCAAGTCATGCTGATACGAGACAATTATTAGTTGTAATTAAATAAATTACCAACCGTAGTGATGACACTCAATTATTAATAGGTGACTGCAGTCAGAGATGATGCAAACTGCATGCGTGTGCAAGCTTGTGGTATTTGCGTCAGATGAGTGGTGTCTCGTTGTCGAAGGAGAATGCAGCATACTGTGTCAGTTTGATCGTTATCTTACATGCTAATTAGAGTTTTAACTCGAATTTTTTATAGAAGTCACTTCTGTGGTAATCGCCTGGTGATCATCTCAGTCGCAGTACTATGAGACAATTCTCCCTCCCACATCGGTGAAAATCTGTGGGAGCCACTATTAGTGGTTCTCACAATATTAGGGGTTGTCAATGCCCACAGCAGCTAGTCAGTGTGTTTTTTTTCACTGTTGGCGGAATTTTTTCTACGTCTCTGATTGGCCAGAAAAAAAATCGCCGAACAGTACGAAAAGTCGCGCTGGTTGGCTACAAGTTGTTGTTTTTTTTGCCGGGGAGGATCTTGTCAGCGTTTTGAAAGTCCATGGCGTGCTGCAAGTGGAAATCGTGCCGGCGTGTGCCGAAGCTAATCGCTGACGACTCGAGCATCATCCCATGTGACAACGTTGGCTGCACGAAC
>QOKR01001020.1:0-15833 GCA_016880985.1 Phytophthora idaei | reverse complement strand
TGTCGTGGTCAGCCCCTTGGATGCTTGCAATAATGCTCTTCACTGTCTTGATATCGGACGAAAGACAAGAAATTCGTTTTCGGCCTGACGATAAGTCGGTCTGTCCGATAAGCTCGGCGATGGATGACGAGAGCGCGGTGCTCTTGGACGTCCTGCCCGGGATCTCAGTGGGACCCTCCAATGGGTAGCCTTGAATAGGTTTTTGGTACGGTTCATGGCGGTACGTGTGGCGTTGAAATTGCTGTTGGTAGGAGCTTGTAACCCTCATTTTGTTGTCGGGGGCGCAGTCAGACGAGTTACCACGGGTTTTCCATCTAGGACGCTGCAAGACAGCTCTGATGACGGTGTCGCTCAGTCTCGAACTGTTAGGTGGGCTGAGAGCGCAAGAATTCATACTGGAGCACACGATGCTGACAATTGATGTGGCTCTGGGCAAACGATTTTCGCAGGCCGCGGGAAATTGAAAACTGGCAGAGGAGGATGCAGGGAGGCCAGTCAACCATCTGGAGGATTACGCGCTGTACGGATTACAAAAAAATAGGTAAACGAGATCAATCACGTGGATAGATAGGCTGTGCTGCTGACACACTTCAAGTTTGTTGGTCTGTTCTTCCCTCCACTCAATACACTGAAATATTTGAATATGGCAAATCTCTTGGCTCACGAAACTACATGTATCTAGTGATGCAAGAAGCGCTTAATCTACTGTACAGCATGGCATTTTGGAGCGTCCGCCTAGTTAATCGCATCCTTGGGGAACTGACGCAATACTTAACCATAAGTACTGGTACATGGACAAGTTTTCATCGACTGTGTCTACACGGACAGAACAATCATACGTTCTGTGTAGCGTTATGTGCATCTGCACCGAACTGTGACGATTTAAAAAAGCTAGTCAGTAAAAGGAGGCACTTCGGAGTGAGGGAGGGAGGCCTGGACACTGTGGTCTGAAGGAAGCAATGGATCCAGTCAGATTTCTTTTCCGGAAGTTCTCTAAAAAGGACAAGAAAGCAAGGCTTCCTGTCCTAACGGTACATGAATTGCGAAACCTGGTTCTTTATATTCATACTGGCCTGTATGTGGCGCAATTGCTGCCTGGTACATAGCTCTATTCAATTATCTGTCCAACTATTCCAGGAGTCCTCGGCTCGATGAGTCTTGTACGGGTGCGGCTCTATCGTCTTGAGCAAAGCACCAATCGTGCCTTACTCCGATTCTACCAGCAGCTTAGGCACTAGGATAACGGCCACTCCGCACCCAAGAATCGGTTTAGCCGCGACAGTAGACAGTAGACAGCGGCATTGCGTGGCGCAGCGCATCTTCCTGCACAGGCGTTGGTGGCTCCAGCCTCGCATGCCTCCTCTTTCGCCAATAACTCACGGTTTTTCACGGCGAGAGGAGGGAGCCTTCCGCCGCCACGAGCTGGGAGTCGCTCTACACCATAGTTAACATCTCGACGCCTCGTTGGTTATGGCAACTGGCGACTTGTTGCCTGCCTATGCTCACATTGAGGAGGGAGACGCTACCACCATTTCGCACTTAGCAGGGTTTCCATTAATATAGATTTTTGTATGGGAGTGATGGTGTTCGTATATTAGGTCCGATGGGCAAAATCGGTTTTTTTGTATGTGAGCTACCCTATAGAGTGCGTAAACACGAGCTTTAGCGCAATATTGCTCGTCAGAGCCGTGTTATGATACTTGTGTCAAAACCGCACCTTAAAATGATGAGAATTGACGGAGCTACGGCGCGTATTGGGGGTGTTCGTATAATTTTGGCCGGGGGTGTAGTCACTCTCGTTTTCATCACGCCATCGCTTCCCCCAAATCCAAGCTGATGGAGCACTGGCTGAACGCTTACTGTTGTGACTAATTATCCTCTAACCAGCTGTCTTGAACCAGGTACCGTAAGAATGATAAAGCGAAAGCCTTTCTATTTAAAAAAGGCGTAATAGCATACATCTACTATTATACTAGTAAAAATATATTGATCGTGCGTGCGTTGGTTTTGAATACCAAAATGTGAGGCATTTAGTTATTGAATGCACTCAGATACATCATAGTAGCAATGTCGTCATCAGAACCAGGGATTGTATCGTCCATTACTGGGGTTTAATCTGATCGTACCTGTGAACCTTATTGCCTCGATTCATTTGCTACGAAGTTTGCGTACGCGCTTACGACAGGCCCTCTTGCTGTAGGAACCTGCCGTCATCACAAGATATATTTTTTCTCCATTCCTTCGGACACCTTGTACAGTTGTGACTTTCATATTGTTAACCCTTTGTTATCGCCAAACAATTCTCATCGTTTGCTTTAATCAAGTCAAAAGCGTGAACCGTACATCGTAATCCCACAGCTTAGGGGCTGGTTGCGCTTTTCGTGTCTGGTATTGGTGTTTGACCTTCGTACCCGCTTTAACGCGAATAGGCCGGTTTGCTCATTCGTGTTCGTGCTCTAAAACCATGGTCGAGTCGGTTCATTTTCATATATTTTTAAATCTTTATAATCGTTCGCTTCTCACCCTCCCGACCTCGCGCGAGGGCTACCCCCCCCCCCCCCGCGCATTCGCTGCCCTGCTGCAACATTATGGATAGTAGTCTACAACCCTTTCGTATTGCAGCGGGAGCCGCGTAGCCACAGCATGGCAGTGCAATTCCCTCATTCAAGCTGTTAAATCTTCGATGCTTGTAGCGTCGGCCGCAGGTGGCCGTATGGAACGGGTGCGTATATTAACGAAACAATGGAGTCTTGTGAAAACGCAGCGTTATATCTCTGTCATCGTTCTACTGGCGCTCACCTAAAGCGTCGGCTGCGCTACGCTGCGTAGTTCATGGTTGGCTCACACGATGCAAGCAAAACGTTCCCATGCTTATTTTTGTTAAAGGGGTGGATATGTGTCCATCCGTGTTGTGTCGTTCACCAATTAGCAAAAAAGCAGCCAATCAAAACGAAGTTGTTGCATTGGTTTAACACACCTGTCAAACACTGACAAGTCAATACCTTGCAATCTCACCAACGTATCGCGACGGGGATACTTTTTTTTACTACTTCTGTTGCACCCCCCAGCGCACTACTGGTACGCACGGCTGCTCCAGCATTATTGGTAGGAATCAGACCAATACTAGTACACGATACAACGGCTCAGACCCGACAGTTCGCTTTCCCTCACTTACATTTCGGCAAAAGCTTGCTCTCCGATGAACTACAGCACATACTGTATTATTAATAGTACAGACGAACTCCAACATGACTTCCCGTTGGTGTGTAGTAAACATGGAGTACTGGTACGCTAATCGTTTCTGGCCTCTTTAGATTGGGGAAAACTCTTGACCTGCCTGAACCCAAACTACTTTTTCGTGCGCTTTAACAAAGTGACAGATTTAAACATGCTTAGTCCTGGGCTTATTGAATATTTATATGAGAGTAATGTCTACCGAAGTAAGTACTCCATTTATCATTCTGATCTCTACAGCAGCTTGACAACAAGGGGATTAAAGCCAACACCATTTCAAGAGCCCTCGTCCCTACAGTCACCACTAGTGACAAAACTGCGCAGGTTTACGACAAGCGATCGCGTGACGAAAATACGTATTGCGTGAATTTCACCAGGGGCGACGGGAGTAGATATTCCGCCTAATATCTCGTCGACCCGGCAGATATTTTTGAAATATGCGAGTCGGTAACTGAGGACCTCAGTCCCCATCAGCATGCTCCACGAATCGGAGATGACGCCGATCAAAATACTGAGATTTGACCTGGAAATTAAAAACTGATAGACTATTCATACCTTTCTCTCTCAGAATGAAATAAAGGCGCACCTTGCACGAAGAAGCTCTGAAATTTAAGTGGTAGTAATAGCATTAATAACCACTCTCCAATCAGCGAGCTAGACGATTACATTCATACAGCAAAAACGCGGCCATCAGTAGAACTTATGTACTGGTACTCCGCAAATATGTTTGCGCATGAAACTACACACCACGAAACTTTGTTGAAAACATGTTTTAGTGTTGGTACCAGGGTGCGCAGGCATCGGTAACATGTTTCCTGGTACACGTGTGGAAACGTGTAGGATTTCCACCTACCAAAATCAGGAAACGTGCTTTCTGGGTGTTTCTACTTGAAGGCGAAAAGAGGTCATATTAAGTTTGCAAGGAGTATCTAGCAACCTTGAGATTAGTATCTTCGTCTTCGATTCGTCCTCGATTCTTGCACAGACATGATATCCGGGAGCGGCAGAGCTAGGGTGCTATCCTGACCTCATTGACGATAATATCCTGAATATGGAAGACTCCGTAGAGAGCAATAGCGAGTGATGTATATAAAGTCGTAGAGACTAAGGTGGCACGTATACCAACAGCTACCTTTTGTATTCTAATCATACTGTTCTATCTACCTCGGAGAGCTACACAGTAAACTAGCGCACCCTAGTTGGTACTATATAATTTTAATCAAATCTAGTGTTCGCACAAACTCTAATTGTATTGTTGACACACCTGTTTGCCAACTGTTTGTTACTGTATAACAAATTCAGCTAACATGTTGGTGGAGTTTGACTGGTTCATCTTTAATCTCCTCCTCGTACCTGCAACACTGGGTAAAGCAATGGTTGGCTGACATCGACTCGTGCATCATTACCAACCAGATCTACTCTGCGTGTACTGTATTCTTCTACATTTGCAGGTGCCAAACTCCCTATTAAAGCACTACAGTACTACCCAGTCCAAACTGGTTTTCATTTGTCTGGTGAAATCACAGCAAACGATGCAAGCAGTTGTCTGCCGACAAGATAGAAATTCTAGTGTTTCTCTACACCATCACATACCTCCTCGATATTGACGATGCCACCGAGTAGGTGCGGGCTAGAATAGCAGTTTGGATGAAGATGATGACGTCAATGAACGCAGCGACGAGGAATGGATAGTTAATAGCGGTTGTTTAGAATTTTACGACGCACAAACTGATTAACATGTTAGCAAGCATTACTAACAGTTAGTTACTGTGCAATAAAAACCACAAACGTGTCTGCGGTGTACACTAATCAAACCACTTCATGACTTCTTCCCGGGTTAGCGAAATGCTGCATGGCGTATTACGTTATCTAAGGCGTCAACGTTGATGCGGGGTGCATTTGCAGCACTTTCTGTTTCTATCCCCGTAGAGATCTACCACGGCCTGAGAGCTGGTGTAGTGGATTCCAGGCATTACGGCTAATACTGGTTTCAGACAGCACATTTCATCACGGCCATCGCTCTTCGACCAACTCAACACCATTTCACAAGGAGCGCAGGCCATCACCGCTCACCTCACAAGCACGTATAACCGCTCAAACGCACCTGCTCTCACGGCTTCCAGCAGTTCTGCCCAGGTTGATCCTCTGGACAAAGATAAAGTCGCAATCGTGTTCCACCATGATTTGTGCAACATCAAACAGGTCCACCGTTTCATATATCGTACGGCTTGGTACAAACCCATTATGGTTTTTGGTGAATCTGGTATGGAAGGGTTTGCTCACTCTCGTCGTCAACACCTGGGTAAAAAAATGTAGTCAGAATTTAACAGCGCGAGTGGTCGCTAATTCGAGGGATTGGAAGTGTCAGTGTCGCCCGACTTCTTAAGGCAAAAAATATCTGCATCGAGAAAGGAATCTGGAAAGATACATTCGTCAAACCAGAGGTTATATAACCTCGTCAGAATCTGGAATAAGTCGTCTGCGTAGTCGCGGTACCAGGCGTTGCCGAGTCTGTTAGGCCCCGAGGCCTTTCCAGCCTTTCTGACTGCCACCGCAGTTGCCACCTCAGCAGTTGATATCGCCTCTGCTACCGTACTTTTCTCCAAGCTGTCCTGTCCGTTCGGCTAGATCCAACTGCACAAGCGGTCGATGTTGGCCCAGGACGGAGCAGGTTACTTGACTATATGGCACCACGCGTCCGCAAGTAGATCGGCTTTGTCGTGTATTTCCCGTGGTGGCTGCCCTGGGACTGGTGTCAGCGTCGGTACCGTGTCCCTATCGCTAAATTCAGTAGATACCCGGTGAAACATGTGTTTGGTAGTCTTCTCAACACCGTACGTGGCTTTAGCGAAATAGCGCCTCTGATTGAGGGCACTTCTGCGCTGTTCGCACTCCGCGATGGTATGTCGAATTCGGGCCCGAGGCTTACGGCCAGTCGAGTCGTCCAAAGACAACCCATCGAGCATGGCTGTGATCAAGTCCACCGTCGAAGATTCCCCTTGTGCGGCTGCCGTCAGTCGCTGTTCTTGCCAAACGAGATATTATCCAGAGTTGGCCATCTTCGAGCCCCATCTTCATAGTTTTGGGGGAATAGTAACAGCGCACGAAGATAAGACCACAACTCGCTTGGAGAAGTTTCGTCCTTAAGCACCATCTTGATCCCTTCCGAAGCAGGTAACGCATTCTCATCTGAAGGAGGTACTAAGAAATCTCCCGACGTCGTTGCTGGTATGTTTTTGCTCATTTCCGGACATGAATGGCTATCTTGGCACTGGTTTTCTTCGGGTATGTGCCAGGCTTGGTGCATTAACCACGCGAAGTCGATATCATTATCGATACAAGCACTTACATTCTGATAGAACAAAATGGTGCAAAGTTAGGATGAAGACATTTAACAAGACATTTGATACAACCCGGAGACTTACATGATCAATCAACTTCGAAAACGTATCTCAGATTGGTGAATGCTGACCCAGTTGGACAAGAACGACATTCAAGCAACGTTATGTGTAGCCAAGTTGTGTACAATGCCAACGTTATACTGTGTGCATTGCAGTAACAGCGTTAATTAAGCACTCTCCCTGTTCGAGCTATTAACTATAATACTAGCTAGTATGCATGCAATCAAGTACGTGCCATCGATGGCAGTAATAGTATTGCTTCGATTGCCAAATACTGTTGGACACTACATGAAACACAGCACCAAAGAATTAAACGTCGTACGAAGCTACCCCTTAATACTATAGTATCAAGACGAATAACGGTCTGCTTCGTGACGACCAGCACCGGTGGTGCTGCTCTCGCATTCTCACTACTCTCAATTACCTCTTGGAGCTCCGTACCCCGAGCTGAGGTCACGGTGTCATCTTTATCTTGCAGCCCGACCATAATTGAATTGAAGTTTTCAAGGGTTGGGAAAATGTTTCGCAGCACTTGAACATCGGAGTCTCGAGGGGGTTCGTTTTGGCGGACTTGGCGAAGCTGGTTTTCGATCTTGAAGAAGCGATCAATCACATGTGGAAAAAGCCATTCTTAAGAGCAATGTATGATTGCAAGACGATAAAATATTGCAATGTAAATTGCAGCGATCTAAGGTATTGCACCGTAAATTGCACTGTGATCTTCGACTGCAATTTTCATTGCCGAACAAGAAGATACTGCCGCGATGGCTGCAATGCTTGTGATTGAAAAAAATAAATAGCTAGAATTTCTAGCTAGCTGTGAAACTACGGAAACATGTATATCGCCCAAGGGTACACTTTGTATCACCACAGCGGATCTCTCAGCCCGGCAGAACACATCCAATTTATTGGCTGCACGATGATGCCTGCCTCATAGGAGGACAGTCTCACCTGCAAGTTGTCCGACGGCATCAGCTGCCAGCTTCAGCTGACGGCAAGAAGTGGACCGACTGGTGGACGAGGATAATAGAGGGGGTCAGAATTAGCTTTTTCGTGGTGATTTTCTTGCGAAATGACCGACATACTTTTTATAGTCGGCGGACATTTCATTTCCCGCAATGGTTACCTAAACAAGTGAACCATTTCTGAAATCGCCAACCACTTCGGAAATGGTTAACCATTTTTGGTTCATTCAATTTGACCATCACTCTGTTAATCATACAAATTGTATGCCTAACGGTCTTTCGACTTCGTCACCGCCGTTGCATGCGGCTAGCGAGCGTTTTGCATCATCAAGCATGACTAGAATATATCGCTCGTGCTCTGGCACAGGACGGTGTGTGTAGATACTGCAAATTGCCGTTCTGGTCTACAAAACAATACAGGGAGGTCGATTTAAAAGTTGCTGGATGCGCTACGGGGTATGTTGTTGTGCCTACTGGCACAAGCAGTTCTGCAGACACTCGGACGGCTTCAAGGACGCGTCTACATGCAGTGTAGATCACGGAGTACACTCTATGAGCACACAGCGTCTATCGCTACCTACTGCGGACTCTGACGTCTACATGCAGTAAGAAGTCGGCAACAAAAATAAATATTAAAAGAGGTCATCAATCTCAATTCTGACCGGGGTGGTATTTTGGGAGTTGTCTGGTCACTTTATCATCGGTGAGAGATGATATTGTTCGTACCATTTCCCAATTCTGACCCCCCCCCCTAATGAATACAGGCTTGTCGTGCCGAACAAGGTGTATAAGGATTTAGTAGGCTAACTGCATGTTTCTATTGTATGGGTTCATTTCCAAGACTGTCAGGAACGTGGCTTCTGATATGACAGTCTGTCTCTTTGAGATTAGTGGACACGGGCTGGTTAGCACCAGACTCATGGTCTCCTTCCATTCCTCACTTTCCATTTTGCTCAGTGCATCATACACCAATAGACTAGGCTCTATTTCCGTGCGGGTTGACCCCCACATAAGTGCTGGGGACGTACAGCTGAACGGTCGATCTACGACCAGTACGTTGAAAGGGAGGTAAGCACAGTCGTACCCCTTCTGAGCCCTCGTTTGCGATTATACTTGACGTAAGTATGAAATGATTATTTTGTAGCGTACATACACATAATCGAGCCGACCTCTTGACCGGATTAAAGGTTAACCTTTTAGCCCTAGATAGCCCTCCTAGGTTTAACTAAATATGTTCTTAAAGAAGTTTGTATGGTCAGAGTTTGCGTCATCAAGGTCGTAGTAGGAGGGGGGGATCACGGACCGCATAGACGGCTTCAGAAGGAGTACAGCTGAACCACCAGGGTTGAGCAAAAAAAGGGGAACATGTACGTTCACGAGTTGTATGACCCCAGCACTACCCGGCATTGCCGTGTTAGAGTTCTGGAAGGGTTCCGTAGGATTAAAACAGTTGTTGGTAAGTTTAAAGAGTGTATTCCTGATATCTCGTACCATTCCGAGTTTATAATATACAAGTAGTTCTCAGAGAGCCACTATCCACATTTTCTCGTACAACGTAATACTATTCTAGCCCGTGCTTGAAAAAATAAATTGGTATATCCGCCGGAAAAAATATTGCAAGAAAAAAGACCAATTGTGGCGCCATCAAAATACAAATACTCAATTGCACGATGACCCAAAATACAAATTCCTAATTGCATCGTACTACGAAACTGCAATACCTGATTGCATTACAATTTCCAAAACCAAACTGGATATATTCACTACTGTGCGGAGGCTTCAGGCACGGTATGATGAATCTTCTGCCATCGCTTGTAGCTCGCCTTCTAAAATGCCTACGATTCTTTGGCGAGAGACTACTTGGTCGCAGTACCCAAGCAACAAGGCTACCCGGCCAAATTCGTCGTGGCAGGTCCGTTTCATTGCGAATGGGGCCAAATCTGGGCTTGGCCTGGTTATCAGCGGCATCGGGCGCGGATGCCGCTTGGCTCCACTAGTGTTTGTCCTGGCCCTAGACCCGTTTCAGGGGACTGGAGATACCGGAACTTCGGACGGAACTACGGGCGATGGCAGCATCTTGGTCGCCTCACGGGCTCTGCAGGGCACGTAGCAAACCCATATCGTAGGCGATGTTCTGAGTGCTGGGAGTTTGGATGCAACGGCACCTACGTATTCGCGGGAATCGACCTATACATGGCGGCCGACTTCGTTTCGAAAACTCCGTGTGGAAGCCGGGAGCTTGGTTGGTGTCTACGCTCGGCGGCAGAGATCCCATCCTAAACAGGCGCGAGATGGTGCTAGCTTTACATGCATTCGCCATTTATTTTGAAGTATACAGAGCCTCCTGTAATGGGCGACAACCGGAGGTAGTTTTCTCACAGATGCTGGCAACGCTACTGAGAGGAGTTTTACCGCTGGAATAGCGCCACGTCGGCCATATCTGCTTAGAACGGCTCCCTTACGCATCGCTAATCTAGATAACGTTACACGACGGCAAAGGTGGCACGTGTCTACCGCAGTCAGACCTTAAGACGCTATGTGCCAGATGGCACCTTCTCAAGGCCATAATGCACTGGTACGCTCATGAACGCGGCCACAGCACTTTCACTGCGTTATGCGCGCGTCGGTGCATCACAGTCGGCCTCATGAAGCAGTTTGCTCAATTGACGTTTTTGATTGTACTGAATTAACATCGATTACTGTACAAGCAACACGACACTGCCGAAGTAAAACTGGTGACCCGCCCACGAGTCATGCCAGCGGTGGTGGTAGTGACCGGAGCCAACCCACCAGTTGTGTCATTTGCGGCAGGGTGTGAGGAGACACCGGACCAACCGATCTCGTGTCACTCTCGTCTTACAACGTACGTGCAAGCTGCGTTATGCCCGGAAGTGGTTCTCGTGGACGTCCACCCACACCCCAGAATTTGCGGATTGGTGAGCCTCTGGGCCGGTGGCCGACGTTGGGCGTTGGAGCGCAAGAGATACAAGTACGCGCTTGAGGAACGAGGCTGGCGACGGGGAAAAGGTCAAGTTGCGCCTCGCGCTAGCAAATGGGTGGAACTGAGTGAGACAACTTGGCTGGCCACGTATCAGGAAGATTATCGGGCTCAATCCGTGGTGCGAGCAACTCCTGTATCGCCTAAAACTGCAGGCGTTCTCTCTTTACGTTCCTGAGTTTGCCGGAATTGGATGTCCACACCCGGCGTGCCTGCGCGAGCGTGGAGTTGCATATTACCATGTATTTAGGTCCTGCCCGAGTGCTAGCCGACGGCTTTTCCTGTTCCGATGGGTACGACTGGGAATGGAACGAGCAGTTGTGGAGAGGGCGATGTTCTTCTTGAAGTTGGACCTCATCCCGAGTGGGGTGTGGACACTCACAGAGCAGCTGTGTCCGCTCACGACACCAGGCGAGCCTGATCAACTTTCCCGATGCGTGATGATGGTGTTCGAGCACTGCTGGAGCCTTGGAGCAGAGCTCAATCTCCATCGTGTGTGGCGATGGAGAACTTCTCACCTCGATGTGCACGATGATGTGAGTGAGCGCCAACATGCTGCAATTTTCGGGGCTCGGCTGCGGGCCGGCTACGAGACGGTGCGCTTACGCAGCAGCGGTGGAATTGAAGCCACGTACACGGGCACAACGGTACAAGTAGCCGCTCGGGTGCTCCTACACACATTGACGCTGACGGCTACACGGGGACGATGCGAACACCAAGAGTCGTATATCCTTTTCTTCGACGGCGTCTCCAGCGGGAACCCCGGTCCTGGGGGTAGTGGTATCGTGATAGCGAGGCTTGGGGACGACGTCTGACTTTTGCTGGGTCGCCAGCATGTCGTACGCGGCGACGACAACGACGAATAGTCTGGCCGAGAATCTCGGCCTGCTCGCAGGCCTCAGCGCGTGTGTTCGGAGCCGATCGGAGCCTGTCCATATTATGGGCGATAATGCGCTTATTATCTGAAAGCAACGGACTAGGTCGACGCCTCTGACAAGGCATCTGCGGGACTTTGATTGGAGGTGTCAACGTCTGACTAACTCACCGACGGTGCTCAGTCGGTGTCACCACCGACGCGAGTACTACAAAACCACTGATGCCATTGCGAACGTGGAGGTGGACTCGAAGACTAGTTTTCAATTTAGTCCCCGGCACGCAGTCGAGCTGGAGACACGATGGCGCAAAGCGTTGTCATACCTGGAAGGTGATCTTGGGCGTTGGATTGCCTCGACCTTTGATGAGGGAGCTTCGCTGTAAGTGGCGAAGGAGACTCCACGTTGGGACGTATGACTCCGGAATGGGAAAGGGCATACGGGGAAGAGACGTCTGCTTCAAGGACATAGGATTTCGTTACCACAGCTAAATGACATCAATGTACCTCAATGAAAAATGAAAATGAAATAGCATTAACCCTGTCGTGGAAAGGGCGCTGGGAGCGCCCTTTAAGGTGGACAGAGAGGAATCGCCAGCGTCCTTTTACAAAAGTTCAACTGATTCTGTACCTTCTCGTATAACATAGAAGAAGCAGTAAAATTCGCAAGCATTTAAGTATACTTCAATCAAGTCAGATTCATGTATCCAGTTGCATCATCAAATCATCCTAAATAATTTGTTACAAGAGATGGACGAAACAAGTACCGTGGTTTTATATATAGCGATTGTCGATAGCAATGCTGCCCTCTCATTTAACTACAGATTTTGTTGTGCAACACCGTTGAACCCGATAAATACACAATGCGAGTGCAGAATTGATTCTGTGTAGAGCTGTTGCGTGCAGTGTACGAAATGTTTACTACGATAATAGCCCTGATCGAAGGACCTCCATTACTACAAGCAATTTACCACTAGATACCAGGGTGGGGATGTCCTCCGCAGCAGGGACGGCACGCCGTAAGTTACGACTTATTTTTTGCCAATGTCGTAAGTTACGACGTTGGGTCCCCAGGTAGAGCTAGTTTAGTATACAGAGAATTAGAGCTGTTTGGCGCATTTGCCTCAACTCAGAGCGTGCTTATTTCTATATATATTGTGATTTTTCCTACAAACTAAAATTTCCTTGGGCAAACGTAGTGCGCTCGCGGCCCCCTCTAGCCTCGGAAAACATACTTTTAACGGCTTTTTTCCCGCAACTACACCTTATCCAGCAATAGGAAATGGCTCGAACCCCCCCCCCCCCAGTTCCAGTACTTTAATCAAGTGATTTTCTGCTCGCAAAAAGTATTTGCTGCTAGATTCCACTTTGGGAAATGGTAGAAATCGAACAGGGGTAGGGCTGTAAAGGAATGGAGCTGCCACATTAATTCTCGTAATTTCCCGAAGTATCACTTTTTATGATCGATGTTAGAGTCACACAATGAGATTGGGACTTTGTACGTAAGTGTATATAGTAACCACCATTTCATGTTGTGTATCCAATACAAAGGCACAATGCCACACAATGGAAATATATTACTGGCTTGAATTAAAAATAAATTGTAGACATTCCGGAGGGGTTAGTACGTGTTTGCGCAAGCGTTTCATGTTGACTGAATGTTGTAGATACTTGAATGTGCATGCGTGTTGCGGGAGTATACAATTGCCTTGGCATTTTTCGATGGTGCCTTCAATGGAGCCAACAAGACCCAAAATGAAAGACTAAGTGCGCTCTGCAACTTAATTCGACCATTATGCTGGCAATATGTAGCCAAGGGAGCGGTAAACGGCAAATGGCGAGCCAGAGATAAGATACCAGCACCTTCAACCTTTTACGTACTGACAAGATGCCACACAGTTGACGCCGAATGCGCTGGTTGGTAGAATTTTATTAGATGGCTAGAACACTCCAAACAAAACGACAATTTTTTTCTTTCAATTTAACCATTCAGAGACTTCAGGACGAATTGGAACCTTAATTAGCTCAGTAGCGCGTTTGACGGAGACTTTGGCCGCAATATCAGGTACTGCACACTCAAAAAATAGAAGGACTAGTGGCCCGCAGCTATCTCCATCGATTTGTATCGGATCGAGGGAAAGACACAGAATCACATAGCGTCACATAGAGTCACACAGACACACAAAGAGTCACAAACGCACAATAAAGACACAATTACCACAATAATCGGCACAGTGTCACAAACCGGTATATGGCAGTACGTACGTGCCCAAAGACGTCGAGGATCATGAAGCTGAAGAGCTTGTACCGAGAGTCGTTCGTGGTGTGAGTAGCGTCCACCACCAACACTCGAGGGAACGCCTCGAAGAAGTGCCGCATTTGGTGAGCCTGGAATGTAATAGTCTGTACCAATGTATCGTCGTCATGGTACCGTTTTCACTTTCCGAGTGCAAAGGTCTTGATGGCCAGCTTCCAGCTTTTACTCCACAATTGTAGATCCGCGCCGCGCTTCATTCAGCCTCACGACTATGTTGTGATCGTCCCCGAGTGTTTTATGCTTGCCTACATACCAAGCATCAAAGATAAGAAACTCGGCAGCTAACCTAATGCCGTAACACTGAGCGCGTACCCGTTTTCTTCCTCAGGAACTGCAATTTGAGTTTCTTCTTGGCCTCGGCGGCTTGAAGCTCATGCACGAAATCAATCATGTGTTCATTCTCAACCCGAAGATTGGCAGGATGGTTTCTGTAGGATTCAGAGCTAAGTGCGTGATTATGCGTGGTGTATTGCTGCGTGAGCTTGATTTTAAAGCCACGAGTAGCGTCCCACACCACCGTGTCAGTCATCTGTGGTTCGCTTCCCGTCAATTTCACAAAGTGGTTTTGCGCTTGCTCTTCGGCCGACTTGGTCGCGTCCACCTGTGCGTGTACACGCGTTTCCAGTAGTATTTATCGAACAAAGCAGGGATCTGTGTGGAGGGGGCGACCATCCCACGCTGCTGGAGCTCTGCGTTCCTCGCTTCGAGCTGGTCGAGGTCTTCCACATGGAGACCTGGTGAGTCGCATCCAGGTACGCTTCGAGACACGCGAAGAAGTACTCCCAGCTGTCAAACGTCTCCTCTCAATACGCGGAGCTGGGACAATGACAGCCCTCGACGCCGGGACGTGGTTCCCCGGCAACTGGGCCTCTCCCGTTTTGTTGTCCGGCTCCGTAGCCGTTCCCGTCGACGCGGCACTCGCCAAGCCGGAAAGCCTGCAGTTTGTCGTTTTCGCGGCTATTTCGGAATGAAAGGCTAAGAATGAACGGGGAGGGGTGAAAGGGGGGATGAGAGGTGCGTTCCCTTAATTTCTAATTTTTTGCTGATTGCTGATTTGTCGGGATTTTATTCTCGACATGTATTTTTCTTACGCGCATTTATTGTGTGACTTTATCCACTTCCTTTTTTTATAATGCGAAATTTACGGAATTCTTGATCGTTGTTTTTTCTCGTTTTTGTGGCAAATATTTCTATCGTTAGGGTACCCCGCAGACATGTTTGTGTTGTCTACTGCACACTAACTAGTTGTAAGTGGTATTTGCAAACGTGTTCGTGTGTGTATGCTGTAAATTACTGCTACTAACTCTCCCGTCCTCGTCGTCTGACGCCATACTACTGCATTCAAACCTTTATTATAGTATAAAACAAACGCCTCACAGAGTGATTGCGCTGCCCGTGGTGTAGAGGAACACGAGAATCCTGACTTCTCGTAAAGACAATCGCTTGAGACCAGGCAGTTTGACATGAGGTTGACTACATGTAGGCTGCTTCCAAATACGAAATGAAAAAGAAATACACGCAATCTAGAACTAGTTAGTAGCGAAGAGCGAGCCCACGTCAGCCAGCCATTGCGTGTACAAATTTGCAGGTGAGAGGACGAGATTGATGATGAATCAGTCTAACTCCACCAACATGTTACTAAATTTACTAGACACTAACAAACAGGTGTGCCAACAATACAGTTGGTGTTTGTGCGAACACTATCTATCGTGGACACAAGTTAAAAAAGAAGAAGAAGCTATTCACCTTATTTTAATAAGGTGAATAACTTATTAATAAATGTATCGTCCAATCTGTCTAGTCACATGTAACAATTTGCAGTCGGGGGTGACTCTGCCTTTGTAGAAAGCGCAAGACACGTCCTTTAAACTACCTAGCAGATTCAGCATTGCCGTTATCATGTCCGCCTGCGAGTGAAGACTCACCACTTTATCTGTTGCGCAATCCCAACCAAAGACCACCGAGCCATGCATAACGAGTTTCTTGCCCATCAGGTTGGCAGCAAGAGGCGACCATACGCCACCTTTCGTACCACCAACACCATCGC